>JAOWBL010000005.1:5041442-5069703 GCA_028564865.1 Zenarchopterus dispar
CATCTGCGTCCGTGTCCATAGACTTCGAATGAGGTGACGTCATCGGCTGTGGTCCACAAGCACTGCTTTGATTGCCTGGTTACAAGGTTCAGATATTGATCCTGGAAGGTGAGTAATAATATATCAACGAATTTGTTGATAACACGATTGAAGGATAATAAGCTAAGCTATCTAATGCTAATGTTGGCAGTACTGAAGAAGAATTTACAAATGAGCTAATGAACCCTTTGGATGTGTAAATTATTTAAACCAATGCTCATCGTTCTGGATCTTTATACCCAAACACATATTTTTTCATGCATGGAGGCCTGGAGTATGTACTTCTCGGTGCTAATAAAATAGAGATTCTCCCCCTTATTCTCTCAAATTTCTATAAACAAAAGCTTCTGGCAGGCATGGTTATTAATTCATAAACATCACTTCTCCCCACATAGATGTTTTATTTGAAATAATCAGGACAATAAATTTAAAATTGAATTCTTCTTTTGTCAGTCGTGGTTCAGTAATAACATAACTGAAGTAGCCCAGCTACTCAATAATTATGGAAATCTGTTAAATTATTCTGTTCTTCCAGACATTTAGTGTTCCTGTTACCTGTAAAGAGTTTAGCATTGAGATCCCAACTCTGTTTACAGGGCTAGAAAAACCTATTTGTGTGCCATCTCTAAACCCTATATTAGCCTTGGACGATTATAAATGTTTCTCAGACGCATCCAAAACAACAATCACAATATTAGATCAGTATTCCAATCAAACATCTAGCCCTTCTGTTGTTCAGTACCGGACTGTATTCTTGGTGAGCTGAAGTTGATCACCGTGTGGAACCTCTTGTACAGATACCACTTCTTAAATAAAATGTCAGAGGTGTTTATTAAACTGATCCACAGATTACCACCCTTCCAAACACTACCTGTTGAAGTTTAAAAAAGACATTTGTATGAACTGTTCTTTGTGTCGGTCTGAACCTGAAACAAATATGCAGCCGTTTTGGCTTTTTCCTTTAATTGTCTCTTTCTGGACAGAAATATGCAGGTACATTATAGCAAACATTGTTCGTAATTATTCACTGTGTTGGAAATATTTATTGTTTGGTTTGGCAAAACCAAAAAAGAGGAATAAATGTCACACTTAATAAAACTGCTGATCATTTTAGGGAAGAGGGTATTGATAAGGCTAAATGTGGTCACTTTGAACCATTACTAACTGCTAAAAAAAGTGTGCTGCTAAAGCCTTTCATGCTCATTGTTGGATATCTTCTTTTGAAATTTCTCTCTGGCTGCTCTTCACTTTTTTAATGCTTAATAATAATTATGTTTGTTCTTTGTTGCAGTTATTTTCAATAAAATAAAAACTACAACAATGGTGGAGGAGTTATGAATGGAAAACAAAGGAAAAATCATTTCATACTGCTTGACTTGGATCTCTTTAATTTTGGGTTTAAGCTTCAGGAACGGGCAGCACCTGTCTCACAACAAGAAGGTTCCTGGTTCGACTCCCAGCCCGGCAGAAGTCTTTCTGTGTGGAGTTTGTATGTTCTCCCCGTTTGCATGGGTTTTCTCTGGTTACTCCAAAAACATGTATGTTAGACTGATGATTCTGAATTGCCCATAGGTGTGAGTGTGCATGGTTGTTCGTCTATGTATGTGGCCCTGTGCTGGACTGGTGACCTGTCCAAGGTGTACCCCTGCCTCTCGCCTCAAATGGGTGTGGTTTTACATGTGGGTGTGACCAGTCGTGAACTTCAACGGATCCTCATCAGGGACAGAAAAGCCGTAACAAAAGAGAAAACCTATTTAAAAAAACCATCAAGAACAAGTGACATCAAATTTTGGGCGAACTTCGACTTTCACTGAATGTTTTAGATTTGACTACTATAAAATTTCAAAGATTAAAAGCATCTCAGACTTATTGAGAGCCTTTATGAAATGGTAGCAAGTCACCCACCTACACCTACCAAGCTGTAAAAGAATCCTTTTCCACGACCACTATTGCCATCCTCATTTATCCTGACTTAAGGGCAGTGCAGCGCAATTTAATCAACTTTATAATCAATAAAGGAATGAGAATTAGTTATTCAAAGGCGCTACGCCCGTGCAGGATCAACCAGCAGCTTTGTGGATACCTGATTTAGTCTAGATGATGGCTACCTTAATACAGATGGAAAACAAAATATTACATGCCCTGAAAATATGTGTATAGTTTGTAAAGGTCTTGGAAGGGCTGCTGCATGAAGACTGGCCGCCTGATAGTGGTTTGTTTTGGGGAAGGTGAGGAAGATTGATACATGTTTTCACATTTGAGTCTCCAAAAGTCTTCTGTAAATATGAATATTTTGTAATGAGCCGTAAAGGCTCCGGAGACCAGTTGTTGTCGAATTGTTCTTTTATTTTAAGAAAGTAACTCAGTCGCATCTAACACATCCGCTGATCCTGAACTTGGTCTGCTCTCTCTGCATCACACGCACACACTCCCACACAGGTTCGCCCACTCTGTTCTCTCAAACACCACCCCACATGTGACCGACATGACATGTGGTCCAGTGATTGACAGGGAGAGGAAGAGACAGGCTAACTGCGTGCCTCTAACTTAAGTCAGTCGTTATAATATAATAAAACAGGCAACAAAACAAAAATAAAACATTGGCCCGCCGCCTAAAGCGTACAGAAAGCAAGTAACATGTTCTTACTTTAAAGTCACGGGGGTCTGATGGACCAGCTGCTGAAGGGTGAAACAAAACGACATATCCCAGAGATCCTGTTTTTCCTCCGTCATCAAAGCGCGCCTGAAGTTCTGTTTCGCTTCCGCGACGTCTCTCGGTACCACGTGACGCAAACTAACCACGTGGATCTTACCTCAGAAGAAACCCCTTCTTATGTTTTAATCATGGCTTTCATGGACTTATACGTTTATTGAGGAACCATAGTTCTCTTATAAACTGCGTAAACATCCACACAAGCTGTGTAAAAATCGGATTAAGACCCACTCGTTTTTTCGGGAGCAGTTATTTCCGGTGAGATTAAAAATTAGTAGAGTTAGCTGTTTGAGAGATAAGCCATAACACTAACGTAGTTTTAACTCGTTTTTTTTCTTGCAGGTCGCAAGGAAGATGTTCAATGAAGATGAAGATTGGAATGATGAACAAGAAGGACAAATTTTAAGTAAAAGTATCCAGGGAAACAACCAAAAGACGAACAGTAGCACAAATCTGAAGGTACAGAGGGTTTGTGATTTTTGTCGACAGGTATAAATATATGTATATATAAATACAGGTATATGTACATCTTTCTCTCTCTTTCTCTCGTTCTCTCTGCATATATGTGTGTGTATGTATGTGTAATATATACATACATATATATATGTGTGTATGTATGTGTAATATATACATACATATATATATATGTGTGTGTGTGTATGTGTATGTATGTACATATGTGTATATATGTGTCTATGTATGTATGTGTATATATGTATGTTTGTATGTGTGTAAACTCAGTAGCCAGTTCATTTTTCTGTACAAAAACCTTTTCAAAAGAGTCTGTGTCATTGGTTGTGACAGTAAAAGAAATTAAACTGACAGAAGCTGACTTTAGCTATATTATTTAGCCTGACATTACCGTAACCATTTTTGGAGAAAAATAAATATATATAGTTTTTTATTATTCTCTGATCAGTCCAAGGTTGTTGGGAAGAAGAGCCTACTACGCACTCTGCAGACTCTGGGATCAGTACCAGAGTGGAAAAGCAACGACCAGGAGCAGGACAGTGACAGTGAGACAGAAGCAGCTCCTTCCCACGGTCAGAGGAAGAAGAAGAAGAGAAGGAAAAAGAGGAAGCCTGCAGAGAAGTCAGAGGAGCAGCAAAAGAATGGAGACAGCAGCCAGATTGTCAAAGAGGTGGAACCTGTACCAAAGAAGAAAAAGAAAGTAAACAAGCTTGGTAAGGATTAAAGAGAGAAGCTGGACTGATGGACATTACATGAGAATTAGAAAAAAATGTCAATGTGTTTATATAAAGAGTCATGACTTTAATTTCATTTTTTTTTTCAATTTGATCAGTTAAATTTTCCCTCTCACTCTTTATCTCAGAAGGAAAAAAGTACTGACCATTTTCTTTCCTGTTAAAGGGACACCAAAGGTAAACAGCACATCTGCTGGAGAGACAAATGATGAAGAAATAAAAGACTCTGCACAAGTAACTATAAACAAGCTGCAGAGCAAAGAGAAAACCAGACAACAGTGGAAAAACAAGATGAAGAACAAGAGGAAATGCAAAAATAAATACAGGCAGAATAAACCAGAGGAGGACGTAAACAAAGCAAAGACTTGCGATAAAAAGGAGCCAAAAGAAATCAAAATAAATTCACATAGCAGCAATAACAACAGCGAAAACATCACTCAGCCAGCAGTCCAAAAACAGAACAAAGAAAGAGAAATGACACCACTCAAAACAAAAAATCCTCACAAGGACACTGACATTTCTCACCTGGCAGCAGGAAAAAAGAGGCTAAAAGAAGAAAAAAAAATAAAGAGCGACAAAACTGAAAAAAGTACATCTGAATCTTCTGGTGATGGATTAAAACGAAAAGCTGGTCCACTTCAAGTGGAGATGACAAAAGATCAGCAGGTTCCCTCAACAAATCTGAAACCTGAGCTGAACAAGGAGCAGATTCTGAAAAGAAAAAGGCTTCGGAGGATGCTCAACAGCCATGAAACGGACCAAGAGGAGAAACCAGCTGAGCAGAAGGAGACGGCAGCAGCTCCAGAGGAGGACAAGGATGTGAAACAAAGCCGCTCGGATGCCCTCCGGTCCCGCATGGAGCAGCGGCTGGAGTCGGCTCGATTCCGTTACATTAACGAGGTTTTGTACACCACGACCAGCGGCGAGGCGAAGCGGATGTTCCAGCAAGACCCGCAGGCCTTCTGGATTTACCACAAAGGTTACACAGCGCAGGTCCAGAGATGGCCGATGAACCCGGTGGACGCCATCATCTCCTACATCCAGAAAAAGTAAGATTCCTGTGCTGCTTCTGTAATTTCTTAACCTTCCTTGATTTTAAAAAATAACTCTTAGCTCATAAAATCTAGCAGAAAATTGTTGCTTGAGATTGTAAATTTTTCATTTTAGTAAGAATTAACAGCTGATCTTACTCCACATGAATAACTTACTGCATCTTTTATTAAAGAGTCCAGTGTTTAGTTTACACTAAATTTAATTCTCTGGATTGCTTAATAACAATGATTATTTGTAATAAAATCCTGTCAGGAACACAAGTTAGCCTCTGGCCTTTTAGAGGACAGTTGACAGGTCATCTCATTTCACCTTAAAATTAAATGACATTTTAGCACGTCAAGCTCAAGCATCACAAATCTACATTAGTGAGTAAATACAGTTCATTCATACACAGAAGACCTTCTGAGCAGCAGGAGTCTTGCAGCAAATAAAACATCTCTGCCGGGAGGAGAACGTCAACAATGTGTCTATTAACCCTTTATGACCTGCTGGAGCGCTCGTGCTCCCATTCGCATATCGATTTTCAAAATGCCTGTAGAATTTTAACCAACTAGCATGCAAAAATGTAAATATGTGCTAAGGCAAACTTGTTCTATAAAAGGGTTAAAAAAATAACCTGCACGGCTCCTTGGTTGGCTGCATCAATTCTGGTTAAAAACTGTTTTTTTAATTTAATTTTTGTTAAAATAACTTCTTACAGGCCTCCCTCTCTGGTGGTTGCAGACTTTGGTTGCGGTGACTGTAAGATAGCTCGCAGTGTGAAGAACAAAGTGCACAGCTTTGACCTGGTGGCCACCTGTGAGCTTGTCACGGTTTGTGACATGTCCAAGGTGAGTATTTTTCTACTCGAGAGTCCCCACACAGTTTTTGTTTTGTTTTGTTTCTATGAAAGAAGTCAATCTGCTTGTTCAGGTACCTCTTGGTGACTGCTCCGTGGACATCGCCGTCTTTTGTCTTTCTCTGATGGGAACCAACCTGGCAGACTTCTTAGCAGAGGCCAACAGAGTCTTAAAAACAGGGTAAAGGTGGATTGATTGTTTACCTGTTTAATGTAACACCTGTTTCGTATTTTTATTTAGTTTTCTGTAATGTTTGCAGGGGAATACTTAAAATCGCAGAAGTCGCAAGTAGATTTGACAACGTGAGGAGCTTTATCACGGCGCTGGCAAGTCTTGGATTCAAGATGATGTCCAAGGTGAGACCACGTCAGCGAGCATGTTCAAGGAGACGGGAACATCCTTCTGGCACTTTTAAATATTAATCATAATTGTGCACGTGTTGTCACCTCAGTTTTAAAGTGAAACTGTTATAAAAAAAAGAGGACAAAGACTCAGTGAGCTTCCGTCATTTACTGTGAAGTCTAAATGAAATGATTTTAAAAAGGCAGTTTTTCCAGTAAGTACAGAAATCCTGATTTCTATTTACTTGTGAGAGTGAGCTGGCAGCTGCTTGTTTTATAATTTATATCGTGGATGTGCTGTGGGGAGGAAACCACAGGTTGAAAAGACACTGAGTGAACAGGTTTGTTGTTTTAAAACTAACCGGCGGTTAAGGTTAAATGTTAAGTCGGTCTGAATAAAACATGCAGCATGTAAAGACCAGCAGATATGTTAGCCTCTGAGAATAACTGCTGTTTTTTTATCTCTTTTTTTTTCTTTTTAGGACACAGAAAACACTCATTTCTTCTCCTTTGAGTTCATGAAAACAGGAAATGTGAAAAACATGAAGAAAATCCAACTGCAGCTAAAGCACTGTGTGTACAAGAAAAGATGATGTCAGTAGAGGACTTAATAAGAAAAAAACATGCCTATATAATAAAATTGTCTGTTTTTAGCACATCAGTCGACTGTGTCTCTTGGATTCACTCTTTGGAAAAAATGGTATAGACTTGATTTTTAGTAACACTGACATCTAAATAATTATTTACTTTTAAGAGAAAAGAAGAAAATGCCCCCAAGGAAAAGTTTATCGTTATTCCTTTGATACAGTTTAATTAAAAAGTTTCCCTGCTTATCAATGCTTTTTTTTTTCAGTAAAGAGTCTTTGAGTTATTGTTTTGTGGGATTATTTTTCATCCTTTCTTCAGAAGGCCCGAGATTCTCTTGTGCTGTCTTAACTGCTCTTTTGATGAGCAGATTTTGAGTTTAGTTTAGATCGAAGCAGAACCTTTCATTTTATGTCTCTAAAGCTGGTCTAATTTTAATACTGAAGTGTGTTTAGGATCACTGCTGTTTTAGAAAGCTCATTTTTGTTCATTTGTAACTTTAGTGTTTTTTTTTTACCTTTATCGTACAAGTTCTTTATTCTTGTTTTGAATTGTATCATGTACATATCTTTAATGAAATTCATAGATATGTTATCTAATGTCAATATTCAGATTTCACTTCAGAATTAATTTGAATCTACAGGTTTTTTTTCTGGTTGGAGACTTGCAGATGTGTGGAATAAATCAATCTGTTATGTTCAAGATTGATGTTTTATATGACAATTTAAATTGTACATTTGTACTAAAAAAATCTCTAAATACAATTTTTTCTGTACTTGTGAATGAACCTTAGGTTTTGAACTCAGACTTTTGCAATAAGCAGGTAATGAGTGTTTTTAAGTGTCTAAAGAAATACGAGACATAAAATATTTATTTTATTCTTCTTGGACACGAGGATGAAATAATGCTGCACTTCCAAGGGAGCAGAAATCCTGAGGTTCAGTCTGTTTGCAACTGGATCATGCTGGAGGTTATATAAATCATTTTGAAAAATAAATTATTTTGTTGCAGCTTGATGTCTTCAAGAATTTAGATAGTTAAAAAAAAGTAAGGGTGTCATCTACATCTGGAAATGGGTTGCATTGGTACAAAATGGACAAATTATAATTGAATGACTTTATTGGCAAAATAAAGAAAAAATCTGAAAATACAGTAAGTATAGAAACAATGCAAAAGTTCAAGTAAGACCAAAAAAAGTGCAAAACTAAACCATTAATACTAATCCGTTAAAAAACAAACAAAAAGCACAGTACAGGCTCAGTGACACTTCAAACGCTTAACTGACTCAAAAACAAATGTAAACAGTGCTGCAGCTGCAGGAAGTTTTCATCGCTGTCCTCTGCGTAATGTAAGCTGAATGTATTCTGAGGAAACACTGCAAAGCGCCTCCACCTTCACACCGTACTCTTGATGTCAATGACGATGGAGTATCTGGTCAGCTGAGCGTACTCCTTGCCGTCTCCCGCCGCTGCTGCTGGCTTCTTCACCTCAGGAGAGCCTGGCTCCTGCATCAGAGACATCAGGGCCGAGAGAGACTCCTGCTCCTGATTGATGGAGACCACAACCCGACAGAAGAGACGCATTTTACAAAATCTCCTTCATGTAAATGTTAAATATGTGTGCCAGCTGTTTAAAAACGCACCTGGTTTCCGGGTTGTTTCCGGGTGTTTCTTTTGCTGTAAAAGAGACAAAAGATGCTTGGATTATGGATGAATCTTTGAATAGACTGGAGGGATGTCTTACGTATACCCTTGCTCTTGATTGATTTGCCTGTCGCCACTAGATGGCAGTGTGACACAAGCATAAACGGGATGAAGTCAAGGCTGCAGACTGCAGGGGTCAAAGCATTGCGTGTGACAGGAATATCAATAGATAACAGCCGTAGACCGAGTCCTCATCAGAGAAGCGCCTTGCTTTGTATATTCTGACCTCCGTGACTTTAACCCAGCTGTGACCGCTCGCTGTCAGGTTTCCCAAGTGCTGCAGAAGCTTCCCCTTCGGACCAAAATAGCAACTCTCTTTGGGGAGTCATGTTTACTTGTTGCTCACGGGGCGGCTGACCTTTCCAAATTAGCCTGACAGGACCTTCCCGCTGGACCGAGCGACACGGAGACGGACACTCGGCCAGTCGACGACAACTGGACCCCATGCTCAGGCCAGGGAGGCAGGCTGACTGAAACCTCTGCTGTGCAGCGTGACTCAGAGCCAGGCCTCACCTGACCAGGATCAACACTCTGGCACAAGTTTCAGTGTGGAAATCTGGAAATTTCTGCAGACCGAAAACATAAACAGTTATAGGATTGTCTCTGATATCCCTCATCAGCTGTAAAAGATGTGACCCTCCGATGTTTTCCAACACCAACAACATTAAGGGATTCATGTGGGGATTTTTAGACTGATGAATGGTAGCTTGAATTTCATTATACTAATAGCTTCCGAACATGTGGACTTTCTGATCCCTTTACCTTGGCTTTTGCAACGTGGTATTGATGATGATGGGCCAGCTATCAGCAGTCTGTTGCACAAATTGCCAGAAGTAACATTGCTCGAAGCCAGAGCAGGAAAGCAGAAAGATAAATCTGTTATTCACACCGATGAACAATTTCTACCTGTCTGCAAGCTGTGCTGCGGTGGCACATACACCTGTCTGCTTCAGCCACAGCGCTTCCTGTTTGTGAGCTACTACACTGCGGTGAGGGAGGTTGGTAGGTGAGTTTGGTTAGAGATCTGCACATCCTGTTTGTCTCGTCTCTGCACTGGCATCGCTGCCCTGACTTGCCCGTCGGCACGTCACCTGCTCCGCCGACGCCTGTGGAACTCACCAGCAAAAGAAGAGGGTGACGACGAGGATGAGAAGGATGGCCGAAGCTGAAGAGATGCAGATCATGGTCACCATCACTGCAACGCACATGCAAATACACACCCAAAACAATGTCAGACAAAGACTCTTCGAACTAAATACTGAAACTGTTAGCAGACTTCAGCATGTGAAAACTATGTGACGGAGCACAGATGCTTACTCAGCTGCTCGTCCTCTCTCATGACCTCCACCTGGATGTTGACCGTGGCTCTGTGGTGATAGAAAGAAGCCAAGCAGGTGTACCGTTTCTTGTCCTGCCCCGAGATGTCCGACTGAAGGATCATTGCAGCCCCCTCCATGTGAACAATTGAGCCATCACTCCTGAAACATAAGGAACTTCAAACTTCAGAGTTTTCAAGAAAAACTCTCAATATTATTGATGGTTTACAGGAATATCAGAAATAAGAGGATAAGGGGAAGCTCACCTCTTACCTTTATATATCTGCACAGTTAAACTAACCATCTCCAGACTGCAGCTTATCTTGCTGAATTATGTCCATGACATCATTGTTGTGGAAACAATTATGCTAATATTTTCAGGGTGACCGTTTTTGTGGGAAACTCTGAATGTTCTGCAGTAGGACTAAAGTGTATGAGGAGGGGCTTCCTAGATCTGATAAAGGGCTCTAAACAACCCTTTGTTTCTTTTTTGGTTTCAGATCAGCTGTTACCTCTAACTCAGGGGGTGGATTCACAGGTCTGTTTTTTTGTTGTTGTTGTTGCTGTTGTTGTTTATGAAAAACAAACACATACTGAATTTTATCAGCATCATATTTCACCCAGTTTGGGACAGGAGCGCTGACTGGCTCTATTTGTTATTGATGGTTTTTAATGATGTTTGTGCAACAGAATCAGGTTTTGTTTTCAATGCTGTGCTCCCTGAAGGCCTTTTGATCGCATTAAATCTGAACGAGAATATCAAAAAACAATCTCAGTCATCAGTTTTACAGTTTTAAATGTGAAATGTCTGATTCGAAGACTGGGTTTAAATAGTTGCGTTTTGATTTTATGTTGAATTATATTCAGCCTGACTTGTTCGGATTTGGGTTCGTGACAGACAACACACCACCTTCTGCAGTCGAGGCTGTACTCCGGTACGTTCCCCTCAACTCTGAGCAGGATCTTCTGGTTGTGGTGATTATCTCGGACGGCCACTCTGTGCGTGACGAGCTGATCCCCGTAGCGGCTTTGCAGGGGAGTCGTGTGATTCAGGACGCGCACGGAGGAGATATCTGCAGGAAGTTCAGACGGACCTCAAAGGTGAACTTTCTCCTTACCTTTGAGTGGGTTTCTACATAAAGAGCATGTGTCAGTAACACTCACAGTATCTGGGGATGTGAACGGTCCTCTTCTCTGTGATCCCATCTTCGCTCTGGTAGACGCAGGTCAGGTCCTGGCCCTCGTGAAAGGCCAGAGGGAACTGATAAGTCAGCCTGGCTTTCATTATGTGTCCTACATAGTCTGTGCTCAGGGACGTTTCACCCTTGGCATTTTCAGGAAGGACCCAGGTAAGGTTTTCCCCAACGTCCTCCCCGCTGTAGTCACACACCGCCAGCCAGAGAGAGGAGTCTTGCTGTCTCACCACAGATGCGCTCAGCTGCAAGGGTTCTGAAAACCGGGGGAAGCAGGAAACACATGAGCAGCTGTGCACATCAAGGAAAGAGGTGTTTCTAAGAAAGATCTAACGTACGCTGCTCGGGAATGTTCAGCGTTCTTTCTTCAGGTGTCTCCAGACTTGGGTGTTGTACCACGCAGGTCAAATTCTGGCCGGAGTACACCGAGGACCTTAAATCCACAGAGCTCCGGGTCAATACCAGACCCTCATCCTGGACTTCAGTCTCCATCGTCTGACTGATGTTGTTGTTGTTTCCAGTGTGCCAGCTTACAGTCGCAGCAGAGGCAACACTGACCACAGAGCACCGTGCCCTTGTGTACTTGTGACCCTCTTTCCACTCGGTGCTGGCGCTGGCGGTGATGTTCGGGCGAGCTGCGTGGGAAACAGAGGTCGAACAGCATTAAATGAAGCGTCTGCTGTGTACATACATGGACAAATATGTCTGAGGCTAGAAATGATCCATCAGCTGATTAAACAAACCGCAAAGAGGGAGGGTTATGCTTCTGTTTTCGGGTTCCTCAAATGCTGGGTGATTTATCACACACTTCGCAGTGAGCTCCCAAGGCGAACAGGCGGGGAGGTTCAAAAGTCCCGTGAAAGAGTGGCTTCCATTATAAGAGGTGGAGCTGAACCAGAGGTCTTCAGGGAGACCCGGGGGAAGGAGCCAGGTCACACTGGCTGCAGGAACAGCATCTGCCGCTGTGCACTCAATCACCCTGCGTCCGTCTTCACTGCGCAGGTCAACTCTGATCACGGGAGGAACTGAGAGGAAGGGCGTGGAGAGATGACTTCACATGAAAATTTTACAGTAAAATAATGAAGTAATTGAACGTGGAAGCTGTCTCTGCTATAAGCTGCACCTACCAGGCTGCGGAGCCTGAGGTTTGACTGTGACATTAAGCCTCAGCGTCGCTTTCAGATGATGATAAGAGAAGTCACACTGATACAGACCGGAATGGTGATGCTCAACAAGACCTCGAACTGTGAGGTTTCGGCCCACCAGCTCCACACTGTCAGGCAAGGGCCCGTCATCTCTGCAGGGCAAATACACCACGAACATGAAAAAAAGACAGAAAAATGACGTAAAAAGTTGTTTGTGTAACCCATGATATTTGCATTTTTAAAAAAAAATGCAAGCATCATTATTATTAGATAATATATTATTATGCTATAAGAGAATTTTTTCTAGTTCATCTTGCATCTTTTTTACTGTATAATATAATAGTATTCTTATTTTTTGCACATTTGTTGCTCCCTTTTTTGCTCTTAGCTTGCTACAAATTAAAAAAAAAAACTGAAAAGACAGTACCATGAGTGCATGAATACAGATGTTGCTAAAGTATTGTTTTTTGTGTGTATTTGTTTTTCCAACGATAATGACGTATGAAAAAACCTGATATCGTGACAGCTCATGCAAACAGTAAAAAAAAAAAAAAAAAAAACTTGAATAAACGTCTAAATCTGGTTCCTGCTGTCTGTCACTGGTGGTTTTTTGCCACCAAATGTGTTGCCACATCCTCCACAGGATGTGTAGGTTGTTACAGTTTATACAGTGTAAGTACACAAGAAGGAAAAAAAATGTACTGATTGATGTGAAAAAGGAGAAAAAAGAACACAACAATTAAAACCAGGAGCCTAAAGTTACCAGGTTTTGCAATAAAGCTAATAACTATAGTCAATTTTATGCACTGTGGAAAAAAAAGGCATTACATTAAAATAACACCTTTTAATGAAAGTGCATTGGTTTCATTGATTGTTAGTTGCTTAAATGTTCCCATGATGCACCTCAGGGCCATGTTCTTGTAATCTTTGCCTGGCATGTGAAATTTAACAAGCCTATTCAAAATTTAACTGTTAATTCTCCATTTTCATAATGTCACGCTTCCCGGCGTGTCCATGTGGGCCCCATCTGGATGAAAAGCGGGTTTTGGGCTTGAAATGGATGAATGGTGTGAGTCCCTCATGGTTTCAGGCTCTGGATGAGATGATTATGGGGCGCACGAGGAATACCAGAGCACTAAATGGGCTAAAAAGGGGCAAATTGTGTGCGTCACATATAGTTTCAATAGCACATGCTTCACGTGAGAAAATTAACCAACAGAGCGCCACCTACAACCCACATGGACAAACAAAGGTGGACCCACCATGAAACCTGCAGACAAACCCACAGTGGACCCACTTTGGAACTCATTTGGGATCCACATACAAATGCCGAGTGGATTGTCGCAGTTTGAGCACCTTCGCGTGTAACGGTTGGGATGCTTTATTCCTTACTTTATGCAGGTGGCGTTGTAACGCGGCACATTCCCCCTGACCTCGAGGTCGATGACAGCATCAGACTCTCCTTCCTGCAGCTCAAATAACTCAGTGAACTGAAAGTCGTCGCTGTTGTTTCCTGCTTCTGATTGCAGCTGACCCGCAGTCAAATCTGCAGAGAAAACAAGACCAGATTTCTGTCTCCGCTTTGCTTCACAAACAGCAACATGTTCTCCAAATCTGAGCTCCACTCACAAAAAACGGGCAGTGTTAGGACTCTTGACTCGGCGGGAGTAAATTTGGGATGTTTAAACACACAGGTGATGTTTTGACCCTCATGCTCTGTTGCAGGGAGATGCACCGAGAGCCTCTGGGTGTCTGAGTTTGTGTCGTTCTCTCTCTGCAGCTCTTCCGTCGTGTTCAAAGCCAAAGAGACGTCTGTGCTGGGTCTCCCTCCGGATGAAATGCAGGAGACCACCCAGAAATCATTTCCTCCGTGATGTACCATTTCTGCTTTAATGGTCACATTTGGCCTTGCTGAGAAGCAGGAAGAAAGGCGAGAAGAGTTATTCTTTCACAAGCTCCTAATGTTTTTTCCAGCTAATTAAAAAGTCAGATAGCAAGTAGAGGATCACTGTGTTTTTTGTTAAATAGGAAGCTGGGGCCGGATGAGCTGAATGTTAGCTAAACACGGGCCAAAAGGGGCTTCTGCTTGGTTTTTGGAGAATGATGACTTAGGCTTATCACCTGTCCCATCTGTTGGCTGAGGCACAGCTGAGAGCAGATGTCTGGCCCAGCTGCTGTCTGACCAAAGCTGGGAGAAGCTCAGGCTTTAATATGGGGAATCAGCTGAGAGCCCAGTCTATTATCAAATACATAAAAGTTGAACTGACTTGCATTAGCCAGCCATCCCTTGTGAATGAAAGAGGTAAGAAAACCTCGGGTGTCTTCAGCTTTAAAATCTCCATCTGTTAACACCAAATGTTATTTGTAGATTTAACCAAAGACGTTTGGAAGCCACCTAAGCAGCTTTGCTTTAGTGGAGTGTGGAGGTATTGTGGACAAATGAGTCAACTGGCCCCACTCATGCTAATGGGATTGTTCTCTTATATGCCATTTAAAATTGATGGAAATACAATTATGCATCACAATATGATCTCAGAGCTCCAATCATGTTACACAGGCTGTGGTACATGTGGTTAGCACTGATGCTCCAACCCGTGACAGCTGGGAAAGGGTTCAACCTCCCTCCCCCTACAACCTGGAAGAAGGTTTGAAAAGTGAATCCATTAACACAGTCATTAATGCATTAATACACCTAAGGCAGTTGCTGATACAGTCTGACCACTGGAGGTAATTGTTAAGAGCGATTTTAAACCGACAGTACACGGTAAGTCTGATATATCTCATGGAGATGTTTCCACTGGATGGTGTGCTTCCACTCGACTCGCTTCAGCTTTGTTTTTGGGTGCAGTCAGGATCAGTTGAGAAAAACCAGGAAGTCTGCTGATATTAAGACTGCAGTTTGTTTGTGCAGCACCAATTCACAACAAAAGTCTCCTCAAGCTGCTTTGCTCAAAAAGCAAACAAATGAAATGCAGTCCTGTTCAGAACAATTATGTTCGATTCAACCCAAATGTGCAGCGGAAATGTTTTTAGTTTGAAAAAGAAAAAAAGAAGTGAAGATTATCTTTGACTAATAAGTAGACTGGAACATTTTCTAGTCGTCGTTTAATTTCTGCCCAGCTTGTCTGAAAAAAAAAAAAAGAGTGTAATGGAGAGGACCATATGAGTCACTTCCATGCAACATGGACGTGAACTTCTACATTTTTTCCGACCAAAAACACAGCATTCGCTAAAATGAGTTTCACCAGAGGACTCCCTTATTAAAGAAATGAAGTAAAAGTCAACGTTTTATCTGCTTTTTCTGGGACTGTTTAAAGATAAGGTTTCACTTCCTGTTTTCATCTAGTTTATGTGGTTTGCTTCAATGTGACACCCTCTGATTTCCTAACGTCACACGCTGTACATTTAAAGCCTCCATGCATCCGTCTTGCGTGAGCGCTTTCTGTTCAGGGTCGCGGAGGGAAGGCTGGAGCTGATCCCAGCTGTCATCAGAGGAGAAACAGGGCATCCTGTGCACTCTTTTATAGTTGGTGGGGCGCAGAAAATGAAAATGATCAAGAAACTGAAACTTGCTGAACAAGGTCAACAGGTGTCGGTGCAAATGAGCACATTCACGCTGAATACAGTCACCAAAATTGTACCTTGCACCATTTTTTTTTTGTTCTTTTAAGTTGCTGGACTTTTGCTGCTTTTTTGTTCCCTTTGCTCAACTTCTCTGGAAGACTGCATTCCCACATGAATGCGCTGCGCTGTGTAATGTGATTTATGGTCTGTCAGTGTGTATGTGGAGCAGAGTGAGAAGGAACAGCAGGAAAAAGTTAGGGTGTTGCAAGATGCTGAGTCGTGATGTTTGATTGCAAACCTCCTGCTGGTGATGCAACACCTCCCAACTAAAAGCGAGCAGAGCGTTGCCGTGAACTTACCATACGTCTCAACCCTCACTGTGGTGAGTTCGGGGTTTGGGAGGGTTGGGTGCCGGACCACACATGTCACAGTGTCTCTGTCCTGTAAGTGGGTGGGGAAGTGGAGGATGCTGCTCAGGGAGGTTGTGCCGTCTGAGTGAAGAGTTTCACTCGCGTTCACAGTGAAGGGGTGATCTGAAGGGGGAAGGCCGCCCACCAACCAGCTGATCTGAGCTTTGGGCCTCCCACCACCCGCAGAGCATGACACGGACTGGTAGGAAATGTCACTGGTGATCTCTTCTTTCACTTGGATCTGTATATTGGGCCGAGCTGTGAAGAAATTCACAAGTTAAATGCTGCCTTAGATTTCAAAATGTTCAATTTTTAACATAACTTACCTAGTACAGTGACGAAAACACTCCCACAGAAATCCTCTTCCTCTGACTCAATCTCACAGATGTACTTTCCCTCTGCTTCCACGCTCGACACCCTCATCCGAACTGTGAGGTTGGCAGAAGAGTCCGGTTCCGAGAACCCACTGCTGTTGAAGGCTTTCCCGTTAAAAAACCCGGCCAGTCGCTTGAATGTACTTTTAGAACTGGCCTGGCGTTTCCACTTGCTGCTGTAGACCTGACCACCACCGTGGTATCTGCAGCTCAGGTAGACGTCCTCCCCGAGGATGGCCGTGACATTGTGAGAGGTCACAAAGGTCTCCTCTGCACCTGAACCTGAGACACAAAAGAACACGATGCTCGGTAATAACGAGAGGTCACAAGTTCACCTGAACAACTAAAAAAAGGAGGAAGACGAGTCCTGTTCTAGAGAAGACGGCGTGCAGGGTGATAGATGCTCATTGCTGTGACTGTGAAAAGGCTTCAGACATCGCTTAGTCTTTCATCAGAAGTGAAACCGTGATAAATGAGCCAGACTAACCGTAACGATGAAGTCTTTGGGTTCTCCACTGCAGTTAGAGGTTTCCAGTGACTAATCAACAGAAATGAGATTCAAACCGACTTAAAGCATAAATGTTACTTAAGAGGAAATGTTTACTATTTTCACTTTCTTAGATCTTTGGATCAGTGTGCTGGTGTTAGCATGTTAGTTGGAAACACAGTTTGTATTTAAACCAACAGACGAGGAGCCGGAAATAAAATGAAAAGGTAAAGTAAAATGGTGATAATAAAATAGTTTGTTCCACCTCTGTGGGAACTTATAGAAGGTGGAGCAGCATGGCAGACACCAGATGAGCCATAACAGAGGCATAAATGTGTGAACTGACAAAGATGTATCTGTGGCACGAGGATGCCCCCCAGACTCTGTGCAAAGTATCCAAATCAGTCCGTCTCAGGGATGGTGAGAGACACCGAGTCTGACGATACCTTTCAGTCAGAATACCTGAGGCAAGCAAGCTGCAGCTAAAGCTTCCAGTATTACAAACTTTGTCAATGGACTTGGGATCAAAGCGACTGATCGGACCTTGTTACCCCGCTCAGCAACCTGGACGAACCTTCCTCCAGCTGAAACTCTGGCGTCTTCCTCCTGCAGCTGCCACAGGAGTTCAAAACTCAAGCGACAGAGAAACAACTCTCAGAACCTTGAATCTTTTCCTTTGTTCTTGAAGACATTTCACCCGCTGTGCTTTCATCAATTTGAATGACCTGCACGATTTAGGTTCTTCACTAATGATAAATGACTAATGCAGCACTAAAGTGTGTGGGTCCCATGAAGAAAAAACAGGTAGGAAGTTTATGTTTTATTGTCTTTTATTCATCGTTATCTTTCATTCAGCGTTGACTGAATAAAGCAGCCAGTGACCAGACACATTAGAGACATGTTGCTGATGGTGAACAGCGAAGTAGAAGGAAGGGACTCGAACAAAGCACCCTCTGAGGAGAGACTATTACATCTTTGTGGTGTCTTTGAGAATGCACAGCTGGAGAGTGGAGGCGGAATGAAGACATGCATCTTTACACCGCAAACACTTTGGGAAAGTGAGACTTGTTTTCTAGATTTTGTGATAAGCTCTTACATAACATTACATTTTGAACTTTACATCACAGCCCCGAGATGTCGTTTTTAGAGTTATCATCCAGGAGCCACTCAGAGAAGTCTCACACAGGACTCAAACCCAGGAGGATGTTCAACAGACTGTTTAGGTGCCACTCATGCAACCACATAGGTACAGGATTTGTTGGATGATAACTGCCAGCATTTTATGTCATGTTTTGTTTCAACAACAGCAGCAGCAGCAACGAAGAACTCACGTGCATCTTTGAAAGTTCACATATTTGGGTAGTGCAGAACCGTAAAACGGTCACATTTTACTTGGGCAACTGGTTTTCCGCAGCAAATTCTGTACAGCAGCAATTCACTCAGTTTTATCTGCAGCAAATTATGTCAGCCTGAAACAAATTAGTGGAGCCATTTCGCCCTTATTAGAGCCACGCTAGAGGCTAAGAAAAAAAAAAATGTTGGAAATTAAAGTTGCTGCTGTCTACACTCGAAGGACTTTTTTTTTTTAAATACAGTGACATGTGTTAAATGTGGACTGGTCTCATCAGAGTGTTAACGAAAACAGCCTAGAAGTTGTGCCTGGGTCTTCACACAGATACCTGGAGCAGAAATCAGCTGTAGTTGAAGGGAGGCTTTAAAGGGAAGGGCATTTAACAGGCACTGACAGGATATAGCATTTTGCAGAGAGGACAGCTTGCTGTCTTTCCTGTAGTGCACAGCGACTTCTCACTCTCCTTCCTCTGCTGACTTACTCCAAGTGCACTTGAGGACGCAGTCTGTTTTATCGGTCAGCTGAAGCAGAGTGCTTGTTTCTAGCTTTATATACATGATGAGTACAATGATGAAAACTCGCTGCTGCACTGCGTCATGGTACGGCGAAATACGCAGCCAGCTGCTGCAGGCTGAACTGTTTGCATCCAGCACTGTTAAAGCTGCAAAGCTGTTGGTCTCCCTATATATCACAGCAAATGGAAACAATGTGGAGGGTTTCCAAAGCCTTTTAAGAGGAGAGAAATAAATATGCTGTATCACTACAATTATGTCTTCTGAGTCCATAAACCATTTGCCCTTGCAAGTTATTGCCAAAATAAATGTCAGCCAAGAATGGGGGGAAAAGCATGGCTTAAGGATACTAACTAAGTAGTAACTGAGAAAGAAAACATGCATCCATGCAGTGCATCATATTTCCTCAACCCTGAGGGCTTCTTTTTCTCACCAGACAGCAACAATTTAACAGTGAAACACACATACACACACACCAAGTCTTCCTCTTTCAGGCTGGGGATGTGGTAAACAAATAGGACTTACAACTTAAGGAGACAGAGCTTTTTTCTCACAGCTTTTTAAACTTTCATTCAGTGATTCTGCAGATACCAAAGTCTACAAACAGTAGTTTCTATATATAAGTGTAGGCTGTTGAGGGTTTTCCCCTCTCTCTCTCACACATACAAGAAAAAAAAAAAACATAACGATCCTCATATATTAGTTTTAAAGGCTCTAAAGACATTCCTTGGGTTTTAGGTGACACAGCTGATCAATAACAATAAACTGCCACATTCACAATACAAACTGGCCTGCAGCTGTATATTGTCACACTAGTTAGCAATGTTTTCTTAATTACATGGCTTTATTGCCTGTGAGTATTTGTAATTTGACTAATCTGGAAGGAAACAAAAAAAAAAAAAAAAAAAGCAGCAATGTTGAGCGTAAATGCCACATGTTAAATAAAGACCTTAAGGTCTCATAAAAATAAGCCCATAAACAGCTGACAGTCACAGATGGGTTGTAACCCTGCAGACTTACCGTCTATTTCCAAGCAATGAGAAACATTTAGGATGAGACCCAACACCAAAAGCCATGAGCATCCCATGATGGTGTCATCAAGTGACACAGAGGTGCATGCACCGACTGCATGTAAGACACAGGAGTATTTAAAGAGTATGTGTTTTCTGTGGTTTATAGTTATAGGTGCACACCCTCTACAGCTGACATTGAGACGTGTGCATGTTTTCTGCCACTCATACACCCACATGGCCACACACTAACACACTCACACATGACTGCTTCTCTGTTTTGTTCTTTGAAACACTTTAGTGCAGATTTGCATGCCTCTTACATTTTCCTCTTCTCAGAGGCCAGTAGTTTGTTTTCTCCATGTCTCCATGCATGATCTTTCTGTTCAGCCTCCTCATACAGCTGGGTGCCTTGGGAAATGGTAAAGCTGTGCATCATTCATACCATCCTGCCCCTGCGGGGACTCAGAGACTCCCTGTCTGACAGCAGAGACAGCTTGGGGCTACTCATGCCTTGCACTTTGGGAAATCACTCATTTCTGGTCATTATTTGATGGCATTATGTTTCTCTTGTTCTCTTAGGCGCCCCCCCCCCTCCTTCAGACAAACTTATTTCTACAATATCTCATCCTGTGACTAAAAGTGCAAGCAAACTAATGCACGAGGAAGGCAAATATGGCATGCAGGGAACCACTGGTGCAAAGCGAGTCAGCGTTTGGCATCTGTGATTACTTTTTTGCTGATCAGCTTTAGTGATGAGTCACTGAAACCACAGAAGGATGACAATGAATGAAGTGACCTAATTAAAAGGCTGCTTTGAACACATTTCGATTGTGTGGTTTGTAACGGTTTTTTGAATGATCTGGCAGGCATAGTGAGAACTCCTGCACCCTGTGAAAGTGGGTTTTACAACAAAGAAAGTACCATCTCATCTTCTTTCGCTCTACTCATAGCTGAGTTTCCATCTCTTCAGAAGACATTTCCTTACTTAGCCACATAAATCTCACATTTAATCTAAGTATCAACTACATCTTTATTCTAGATGTGAGCCAGTTTTTGTCCCCAAAAAGTATTATACAGTGCAGCAGTGTTAAGCTGCAGCACAAACTCTGATAAACGGAGGTCTTTGGCACCCAAAAGTAGATTTTAAACTCTATCATTGAAAAACAGGGCCTTTTCTATATTTTCGCCCAAAATGTCTGAGTTATTGGTCAGTTCGGTCCATTTCCTTGAGACATTTGCGAAGTTCCTAGTTATAGATTAAATACCTGTGACCGCTAATCCCTTCAATTAATGTCGATTGGAGAGCGGAGACACCGACAAAACTAGATTTCTTCGTCTGTTACCGCCATTTTGCCGCACCACACCCCGTGCGAACGGTGCGGACGCACGTCAAGAAATAGTTCTCATACAATTACAATTAGAATTCGCAAACCTGGCAATAACACCTGGACATTCCTGACTCGAAATCATCAGATCACTGACATCCTCGGTCTGAGCACTTCCTGTTTCAAAGCAATTTCTAAATTTACATTCACTTTTCATAGCCATTTCGAATCTCGCCAATATGGCCTCCAAACTCAAGCACGAAAATTATACCGTAGCTTTCAAGTTGGAAGTCATTCAGCATATCCAAAATGTTATTTTTTTTCTTTATCTATTACTCTATTAAATCACTCTCCCTGTAATATCTTCTTGGCTATTTTCCGGCAGTCCCTTCACAGGGAGCATACTTCACAACTTTAAAACTTTCGCAAAGCGGCCAAAATATTGCTGCCGCCAGCACGGTTCCTTTTTCTCAAAATGACTTTTTGGATCTACTTTAATTGGCACCGGTGACAAGGCCATTATAAAGATATAGGCGTAGGGATCTAGTTTTGGGCACGTGCCTACCGAGCAAAGAGCGATGGCGACGACAGCGTTTGAATTTAGTGTTTTTGTAAATATTATCAATTAAAAGTGAAAAAATTGCCATATCTTGTTAACTAAATTATAATAATTATAAAATCATGTCACCCTACATAAAAAAGGACTATAGAACCAGGGTTTATTTATTTATTAATGTCTTCACGAGCAACAATAGAAATACATGCCAATGATTTAGAGCATACAGAGAGAAAATAGCGGTTCACGGATCACCCAGCGTTTCAAACTCGCAACCGACCTCTCCTTGGACCTCCAACATTGTGGCTTAATGCTGCTGCACTGTATTAAAAAGCTTCAAATGTAATTTTCATCCTTTCACTCCAGCTATAGCATCCTAACAAGTAGGGCTTCATAAGTATATCTTAAAGGGAATCTTAAAAAGTTCTTTGGTGCATATATTTCTGTGTCTAAAATGACCATCAACTGAGAAACAATCATTTTACTTTGTCTGAGGGCACACCCTAACCCTAACCCAAAGTGTGAAAATAGTTACCATGACATCACATAGCCAGATCAAAATAAAATCGTCCAGCTTCCCTATCTTCCTTTTCAAAATAAAGTGGGCAACAGTAATCAGCTTCAGAAATCCATCCATTTTCTATACCCGCTGAATCCAATTACTGGGTCACAGGGGTGTGCTGGAGCCAATCCCAGCCCATTGCAGCCAAGAGGCAGGAGTACATCCTGGACAGGTCTCCAGTCCATCACAGGGCCACATACATAGACAAACAAATAAGCACACTCACACCTACGGGCAATTTAGAGTTCTCAATCAACTTTACATACATGTTTTTGGACTGTGGGAAGAAACCAGAATACCCAGAGAAAACCCACGCAAGCACAGGTAGAACATGCAAACTCCACACAGAAAGACTCCTGCCAGGAGTCAAACCAGGAACCTTTTTGTTGTGAGGCAACAGTGCTAACCACTAAGCCACCGTGCTGCCCAACTTCAGAAATCCTTCAGCTAAAGGAGTTGCAGAGCTACCAGCAAACGTTTACAACAGAATACCCCATTTCAGATGTTTTGGTAGCAAAATTAAAAATAAGTGCTGCATTTAGACGTCACTTGGTTAGTAAAAGCTGTTTAATTGCTTTGCTAAGCTTGGTAGCATGACGGATAAGGAAGTGATAATGTATAGCCAATGCCTGAGCTGGCTGTCAATCAAAAGGCTACGCCTCATATCAGAAATAAATGCATTGCTTTATATAAAGTCATAAGATATGATACAAAAAAAAAAAATCATGATAGTTGGTGCATGGATCTGCTCAACTAGCCGTTAGCAAGCAGCCCTATTTGTCAACCTGGAAAGGTCCTGGAAGGGTTCAGGGGTCAACATGGCTTGACTAGAAGACATGACTACTCTAGCTGCTCCACGAGGTAGGGGCCATTGATTTATTGTCCTCCAGTTAACCCTGGTTAGCAGCATCAGCTGGGGTGAAGACAGCTGTTTTAGGGCGCTTTGCTAATCTAGTCCTTAACCCTTTCAGGCCTCCCGTTTTAGTTGGCCTGCCTCCAATCACAACAGTAAAGTTAAAAGCATAAAAAGCCAAATTTTCTCCAAAATAAGAAAGATTGTACTCTGTTGGGTCTCTAAAAGCTATGGCTATCCATTTGACTCCACAGACTGTCACTCAAATAAACCACGCTCTTGACAAGTGTCCCTCTCTAATGCATCTACTTGGTATTTTGACTAAACCAAGTCACATAAATATCACTAATACATTTTATAAAAGGGGCAGAACATGTCTCGTTTAAATTCCAGAGTATTAATGAAGAAATAGAAACAACATTCAAAGCCCACTATCCAGGTTGAAATTCAGATCTCCAACCACTTGGATTTCATACTACCCAATTTTTCTTTTTTTAGGGTTTTCAATCAAGCCTCACATCAAATACATCATTTTATGAAGTGTAAGAACATTATAAATGTATCTTTTACTGTTAAAATTCAGAGAAAACAACTTCTGAACCACACAGCAAGAGTGGTTTTGTCTCCTTCATCTAAGCAGCATTAAACGCCCTATTATTTCCAGTCTCGCTCTCTGACTTGTTTCTGGCAGTGGATGATCGGATCCCCGGAAGGTAAAACATAGTTCAGTCTGTTACTAAAATTACATGCAACACTTCACTTTGAGGGCAAACCCCTGACATGTACTGTGTAATCACACCATGTTCAAATCACATGGCTATGAAGGTAACTTTTCTCTGCTAATTAAAATACCTGACCTGGTTATTCCCAATAGGTGGGCGGAGGTGGAAAAGATTTTGGAGAGGAAAAACTCTGGAAACCTTCAGTCTTATCCTGATCAGTCATATGTTGTCTGTGAGCTCATTCATTTCACTGACAGTGAATTGTTAACGTTTCACAGACGTGATATGTATAATTTTCACAGATGTACAACCGGTTTCCTCTTTGCATTCCTGTCTTTCCGTTTATCGCTCTCTCTGGATGCACATCTGGAAATTCAGTTGGAAAAACGCTGCTGGTGATCAGCCAGTAATAATGTATGTGCACTAAAGCACCAGCAGAGCTGTTGGCCGGCACGGTAACCTCTTTAACTCTTTGAAACCTTATCATCACTGTCTTTAGAGGTGGAAAACCATTGATCATTTGCACCGTTTCCTCCTGGTGTTGCTCATTTACAACCGAACTATCACCAAAACCTTTATCTCCCACTCACACAGTACAAACAAAAGCAGTTGAACAGATTCCTGATTGACAGAAACTCTTGATTGATATGCTGCTATGAATCCCTGTCACATACTCGTATCAGCTCCTGATACAACTAACATGCTTTTGCATCCCCCAACTCAAAAACTTTGCAAGAAAATGAACACAGTCATTTTTACTTTTACTTTTTCTGCAACTTCATTTTATCTGTTAATATGCATTTGTTTTTACATTTCAGGGCTACGCTGCCTGTTTTTTTTTTTTGTTGTTGTTTTTTTTAACCACTTTATAATAGTTCTGATGGTTCTAACATGGTAAACCCGCCAGACAGGAACGTCATTTCAGGGCCTTCAGCCGTGGGTCCCCATTACACTGTAGCGCCACACAAGAACCTTTGACTGAAAAATATCACAGCTGACCACAAGGTGGCGGTAATGTGTATTTTTTGTTGTTCACAAACTGCAAGCAGCGTAGGAGGCAGTGATCTCTGTTACTGGATTGGATAGATCATATTGGCTAGCGTTGAAGGCGACGTGCGCATAGCGGCGCCATTTTGTAGAGTGCTAGTTCACGAGTAAACAAACAGCTGTCAATAGTGTAGGCCTCAAATAAGTGTGTATTTTACCTCGTTCATGATAAATAAATAGTCAACCTGATTTAACTTTGCATTACTGAAGCACTATGTGGTACAATATCTAAATATGACTAAACATGAAAATTACTACTTACTAGTGAAAGGAAATGCCCTGCTGTCTCAAGTGTTCATTAGCATAGTTGTAGCAGCCAAAAGCAAAACACTGGATGCCTTAAGAACGATAATTCCCATGGCTGCTGCTGCTAGCGACCTTGCTTGTGGACAAAAGTAGCACTTTTCAAAATGGCGGTGCTGTTGAAATGTCAAAAGTCAAGTAAAGTCCAATCCAGTAATAGAGATCAGTGGTATGAGGAGACGAAATAAAGAGAAGAAGAAACATGTTGTTTTTTAAACACACACTGCATTCGTAGCGATTGAGATTAAAAGACAAAGAAAAAAACAAAACCACCAGACCTCTACATCTGACATTATATCATGGAGTTCAAAGGAAACGGACTCACTTTTGAAGCCAGGAAGTGAAGGTTTTCTGCACTGGCATCACACTTTAAAATCCTTTGGTGAAATGCACGCTATTCAGACAAGTAACCACCATGAAGTGGAGGAAGTGGTTATAGAAGTGGACTTTGTACAGCTTGTTACATTCATGTTAGACAAAGATTTCCTTTCAAGATTATAAAAACCTGCAACAGTCGTTTTCCAGGACTTTATGGAGGAACCCAAAACTGGTCAAGTCTGTTGTTGTATGCAAATTTATTACTTTCCTTCTTAGTCATTGTCCCATTAGGTTTAGTTTAAAAAAGAAAGGGATTTAAGATTAGGCCTTGAAGAAAAATATACAGTTTGGGCACTACAATATTACCTGAACTGGAAGCCATGCTTACTTCATGTATTTCTGCAAGACCAGACAAAAGATCTCAAACATTCACATGTCCAGTTGTGAAACAAAGCTTCATTTGTTTTCTGTTGTCCAAATTATTATTATTATTATTTTTTTTTTTAATCAGATTTGGTCTGCTGGGATAGTGTTTAGAACTGCTGCCTCACTACAAGAAGGTTCTTGGTTTGACTCGTGGGCCCAGAAGAAGTTTTTTTGTGCAGAGTCTGCACTTTTTCCGCATGCTTGATGGGTTCTACTCTGGCCTCCTCCCACCTTCAAAAACACGTGTATTAGGTTAATTGACAATACTAATTTGTCCATAGGTTTGAGAGTGCATGGTTGTTTGTCTATATATTTCACCGTGTGATGGACTGCCGACCCGTCCAGGGTGTAACTTCTGGCTGTTGCCAGTAATGAGCTGGGATTGGCTCCAGCAGTCCCCATGACCCTGTACTGTGTGTTTTCTCATTGCTTACGCGAGGGTAGACCAACTCACTTTGTGCAGCTATACCGGCCCCCATTTTGATTAGAGTGTTGAGTACAAAACTGTATAAAACAACGGGGGAAGTGTTTGGTCACGTGACCCACTGGTTTCTTAAGACTAATTTTGAAGCCCATTTTTCTTCTTGTGGGGTGCAGCCATGTTACTTTATAAGCGGTTGGAAAGACATCCACTGTATGCCAATCAAAGTTAACTTTGCTCCCAGCTCTTTCAGCTGAACCTCGCTGAAATATCTGCAGAGCTGCTGTCAGACATTTACAGTGGGATATACCGATTAACATGTGGACTCGACGGTGAAATAAAAAATGACAGTCGCGTTTACCCGAGGCTGGGTTAATACAAACAGGGGGTTGCTTCACTAAGTGCAGTAGCGTGACAATTCCAGTAGAGGAATCGATAACAGCTCGCCATTGGCTGAGCCAACTGTCAATCAATCATATTAGAAATAAATTTAATGCTTTATATAAACTCTCCTACAAAACAAACAAACAAAAAAAATCACCCCTCTCAGAGTTGTCATGGATGTGAAATCAAGACATGGAAACCAAAATGGATTTTTGAACGAGGGTGTAAATACGTTTATTTCTGCTTTAAAGTTGAACGTTTTAACATGGAAGTAAATGGAGATCGATTCACTTTTGGAGTCACTCTCTAGTGGTCAGTCGAGGAACTGCAACAAAACTTAGTTCCACATGAGCTTCAACGAGGAAGTATGAGGGTTGGTGCTTGGTGGAGTATGAATTTAATTTTTGGGTTAACGTCACACATTGTTCCTGTGATTAACTTGCTCTCTCTAAAGGTCTCTTGTTGATGAGTGTGAAAACAGGATTAAAATGGTTGCTCCAAAGCTGACTTTTAAGTGCATAAAATTTTTTTATTACAATAAAAGAAGGCATAAAAACAGATTTCTCATGATTCAGGGAAGGACCCAAGAGCAGAAGACCTCAGGGATTAGTTCAGTCTTTATTATCAAACACAGTCCTTGGTAGAGTGATCAAGAGTCCAGCAGGCAGATAGGTTGAGAGTAGGTCCCAGGTAGGCACACAGGATATCTCATGGTACACTGACGAACAGGCAGGTACATAGGCAACATGGCGGGCAGGATTCTAAATAGCAAGCAGGTAGGTGGGCAGGATCTGGACACAGGCAAGACAACAGGTAAGTGATAGTCCAATAGCAACAAAGATAAACCAAGAGCCAAGCAGACATGAAATGTAGAAAGACCAACTGGTGAGGAGTAGAGTAAGAGCAGCTCCTCATATACTGGATCCTAGATTGGGATCAAGTGTGATGATTGCAGTGGACACGCCCAGGTAGGAGGGATCACCAGAAACACAGCAGGGGAGGGGAGACAAACAGCAGCAGGAGCAGAATACTTGCTACACATGACGAGATTATACAGCATCTGGAAGCTTTTTGGCCAATTCTGGAAAAAAAATCAACAAACAAAGATGGAGACATGCTTTCAAAGAGGATGATACTTTAAGTTAATAAGTCTAACATGGTAAAATATGTTTCCAGCTTATTATCTCATGTAGGATGTACGTAATTCATTTACTTGTTACCAGTTGGACCAGTTCATTTACATTTGCGAGTTATTCTCTTTATTTAGTGTAGATTTTGTTGACATATTTGTTCACCTCCTAAAAACTCCTCAAACAAGTTATAACAAAATGCTAGTAATTAGCAATATTCTGATGGGAGATGCACACTTGTCTCGGTAATTCAAAGGAGGGAACAGCTGTTTCAGGATCGTTTGCTGGGACATCACATCATCCATCCATCCATCCATCCATCCATCCATCCATCCATCCATCCATCCATCCATCCATCCATCCATCCATCC
>JAOWBL010000005.1:5069803-5144900 GCA_028564865.1 Zenarchopterus dispar
CATCCATCCATCCATCCATCCATCCATCCATCCATCCATCCATCCATCCATCCATCCATCCATCCATCCATCCATAACTGGTTTTTTTCTATTCAGGATCACAGGGGTTGGCTGGAGCTTATTTCATTTCTCTTTGAGTGAAAGTCAGGTCACCACTCCATCACAGGGCACTGCTCATATTAACTTAATGACATTATGATTATCGAAGCACTTTTATAATGGAGAATCTTTGTTTGAATATTAATCTAGTTTATTAGCTGTAAAACTTCATTAATACTGTCACATGTTTTGATGCAAACTGTGGAGAGATAGTTCTACTTTTAGCCCACCCACTAGTGGAGCTAACAGGAAACAAACAAAAATGTGACACTCCCTATTATGACTCTTTTAAAGGTTCACTGTCCTAAGTTCTTTGAAATTCATAGCAATGTTTTTTTTAAAAAAAAAATCATCTGTTAAAGGCGTTGCTTATGTTTTCTCCTTCACCTCTCACATGTGAAGTAGGTTTGAAAGTTTGATTGACTGATAACCCTCTCTGCAAAGGAAGAAGTGGTTTGAAGTGCATTTCTGTGTTGAGGAGGTTCTGACCACAAAAGCAGCTGTGCACTTGAAGCCATGAAAAAAATAAACACCTTTATTGCAACAGGGCAGCCTTAATAAGTATGTTGCACTTTAACCATCATATCTATAAAACATGAAGGGCACTCAGATTCCTTCACTACGCTTCCTGACCTTGATTTTAGGAGCACATAATGGTTATTGACACGTTTACCAGCTTCTATAAAACATTATGGATCCACAATGAATCACGGTGGTCTCATGAATGTTTATGATTTGTACTCCAACCTTTTAAAAGTTTTGCAGATCCAACTCTGAACTGTGAATGAAATATTTCACCGTGGATGGATATGCTCTGATTCCTCATGAATCATGACTTTTTATAAGCTCTTTCTTGTTTGTTACGTTTGCAGCTTAAGTTGACTCATTTTGAACTGCTGGTTCTTGAAGTTTCTCACAGTTGACAGGAAGCATGCCAAAGGTCGTCAAACGTTAACTTAAACTGCTCTATGCAGGTGACAGACAAGTCTGTGGCACTGAAACTTTGTTGGTAACTAAAGAAATTTACAAGATGACAGAAACAATTGCTACAGTTTCCTTGTTTCTGTTGTTTTTGGTTTGTTTCTGAGTCATGACTTCTCAGTTCAATCTCATTTTCTTTGATGACCCAGAGTACTTCAGTGGTTTTGGGGGCAGCCATTAATGGTTATTTAGTTGGTGGAAATGACTCAAACAGCGGTCCGGCAGTTCTGATGATGATGCGTCTGATGTTTAGGTCATGAGCCATTCATGTGCTTCAACAGTTGAGGCCAAACTGCTGAGTGCTTAATGGTTTTTTAGTTGATGGAAATTACTTAAACACACTCAAGTAGAGTGGAGAAGCATATCTGTTCATTACAGTAAGTAGTGGATGGAGTCAGAGAGAGTCTGTAATAAATGGTGCTACTTTGAAATACATTTGTTTTCTGGCAAAATTCTGCAGAAAATCAGGGCTTCCTGGCAGGCTCGGTGCTTCACGTGTGGATGTGGGGATGTGGATGTGAAAGAGCAAACTGCTGGAAGAGCATCAAGTGAGGATGTACGTGAAATGGGCAGCAGATGGTTCTGGTTCATGCACTGGTTGTTAGGTACATGCTGAGCATGACTGGCCCTGTGCACCCCTCCAGACCTGGCACCGGGCCTGGCTTCCCCCCCGCCACAGGAAATCCAGCAGGCTGCGAGTCTGTGCTAATGCAAGCTGCACAACTCCCAACAGGGGTTTGGGGGGAGGGAGGGAGCTGCTCATCAAAGGAGATGATCACATTCACACTTCAAGAAAGTCACCATAAAACTGAAGAAATAAAAAGACTTTTGGAATTAATCTTATGCACAATCAATTTTGTGAGTGGTTTTGAAATGTTGTGCATTCAGCTAAAAAAAAAAAAAAAAACAACCACAAAGTTGTTATTGTGGCAGAACCAGGAAGACACACCTCTCTAACCTCATTCAGAAGTAGCCATGTGATAAGATCGGTCAGCAAGCAGCTTGCAGGGGTGAGTTTTCCTCACCTCCAAAATAACAGCATAAGGGTTTTTACTTTCAAAATGAATCATCATGCATACACTTCAAAAAAGAAACAAAAAAAAAAAAGAAAAAAACCTGAAGAGCAACATTAGCACCACGGAGCATTTTAATGCCTGCACATGCAGTATTTTTGGTCAAAGTTTTGCGTCATGCTCACATCTCTCCAGCTTGTTTTCAGGAGCAGTTTGAGAATGACGAATCTAATGCAAACTACCAGCTCAGCATCAAACAGCAGAAAGACACAATTAGTACGTAGGTGGTGCACATAGTGCAGCATTTAGCAGCTAAACAGTCAGACAGTCCCCTCGGGAGCAGAGAGATGCCAGAACAGAGAAGGAGGAGAGTGAATATTGGAAACATGTCCATGAATGAATGCAAATGTTGCTCCACTGCATGTGTAAGTAAGCAACCGTTTGCAGCTTAGAAAGGTAATGATTAGTGACGCTGGAAACTGCACCGTCTGTATCAAGCAGCTGTGCTGGAACTATTTTACAGCAGAGTAAAACATTTTCACCTTAAACAACCAATAGTAGATTTTTATTGAAATCCCTGACTCATTTTAGAGGATTTGGAAAAAATGTTACTTCAGTCTGGGTTATTTTGTATTTTCACTTTAGTCTATACTCCTGCAAAGATTTGGCAAATGGGTCTCTGATTTATGCAAAAGCAAAGTCTCTCCTCGCTGCTCTGCTGAGCAGGACTGAGCTACAGACAGAACAGCGAAACCACACTGGAAAGAAGGAAGTTCACTTCTTCTGCAGCCACGCGAAATTTGACAGTCTGGCATCTTCATGGTTGAGATGCGGCACGGGTGTTTTTTCTTTTGTTACACAACATAAGTTTTTAAACAATCACAAAATACTCTGATTTCTCTGAACCATCGAGGTGGCTTCATGTTTCTGGGCTTCTCCTCTGATGTACCCTGACTCTCAATGACACAGATATTTGCCATGGTCTTGTGATTTTGTTTCTTGCAGGGCTCTGCTGTTTATATTTAGTCTTGGTTTTCTTGTATTATTTTCTTTAAAGCCTTTGTTCTGTGTTTTGTTGTTGCACCCCTTCCCTCCCTGCTTGCTTTCACCTCTCACTCATTACCTTAAATTAAACTGCGTTATATCTAGCAGGCATTGCTATGCAATAAAAGGAGGGCAAAAAAGTAGAAGGAGAAAAAGGTGTTAACAATACGAGGAAGAACCATAATCAGAAATGTAGTGCATGTGCATGTGTGTGCATGCAGATATACCCCCACTCACGAGGTGCACATGGTACACCTGATAAAGTGGTGAAGGTTACTCTTTCATTATATCTACCTGATGTATCTAATAAACACGGACAAAATCATCGTACCAAACACAAATACAGCTCGATTCTGACAGTGCAGCCTCTTCATCAATAAAATCCAACGTTAATGTTCACAGATGTCTCCAAAGTGATGCCTCTTCATCGTAAGACGCAGGCTCAGGACGTTACCATGGTAACGGACTTCAAGCATACCCCTGTTTCTGAAACAGGTTTGAGTTGACCTTGTTTCTTAGGCTTAAGTTACTTTGCTATCTGAAGCAAAAAAAAAAAAAACCAAACAAACCTTGAGATTCCCTCTGATAGCGCAGAGTGAGAATGAAAACAAAACAGAAGTCAACCACAGCATTAACTTGGTGAACCACTGAGAATCTCTTCACAAATGTCCTCCCTAAATATGGACGTGCTTGTTTGTTGACAAGGTGAACCCTCCTGCAGGATGATGTGCTCCAACATCTAGCTGGAATGGAAACTATGAAACCTCGAGAAAAAAAATTTCTGTGGGTTTCTTCAAACCTACAATGCCACCACTATTGTTTTAGATCACGACATGTTCGTGCATCAAAACATCTTGCCACAATTCCTCTGCTGTGAACAATTCACACTTTGATCAGGACTCTGTTTCAAACAAGCTTTCGTAGTCTGAGGTGTTGGGTGTGTTGTTGCCCCCAAGTGGCCCCAAAAAAAAGAAAAAAAAAAAAAGATCTAATACTCTTTTGTAAGAGATGACGTGCTATTGGCTGGCTCAGTGCAAGTTGTAACTTTGTTGTTTACCAAGTTTCATCCCTACGTGAAATGAAAAATCATATATTACAAAAGTATTTTTAAATAGTGCTGAAAGTCATTTTCTACTGGTATAATTCACCCCGCCTTGTGTTTAATAAATCCTTAATTTTCTCTTGAATTTATGTGTTTCAGATGTGTTCATGACAAACACGGTCTCTACTGTGGAAGATAAAATATGGTTTACTGCAGCTAAGAGATTCCTTCTGCAGGGGGTAATAAATGAGTTAAAGATGTTGGATTCGTCGACAGCAAGCTCTTAATTAAAGCAGTGTGGCATAATAAGGGTTCACCTCCGCTGAAGCATGCGCCGCCCCTCAACTCAGCTGACACAACAGAAAATTCACATGCAACCTTAGACCTGGGGGACAAATTGCTCTGGCACCGGCCAGGCAGGGACCTGCGGCCAAATCAATAGAGTTTTATAGACCTGAATCCCGCCTAAATGTTCCTCCTTAGCTCCGCTGCCTTCATTCGTCTTCCTGTCTAATGGCTGCTCAGCAGAGGACAGAGGCGACACTCAGTCCCAGGGCCACGGCCGTGATGAAGATGTTCAGCTGAAGCAACAGCTCCGTCGAGAAGTTGCACCTGTTTTCAACAGCATTCCACATAGCTGCCTCGAGTTTCAGGTTGCAGACACTGCAGACAAAAATCACCAGATGGAGGGTTTGTGAAAGAAGCTTTGCTTTGCACCTCCTGCTTCACAAAACTTATGGCTGCCATCTATAGGCAGAATTAACAAAGTGATGCAAAACATATTCTTATCTCAGACTGGGGCTCATTTTCCTAAAGATTTACAAAACATTGTGGGGTTGATGTTGGAGAATACTTTAGTACTAGCATTGTCTTTTAATTAAAGTTATTGTTTTTGTCTATATTAAATATGCACATTCAGATTATCAGACATGAATTAACTCAGTCTGCAGAATAGTAAAGTGTTTAAAATTACATGAATAGATGCAGTAGTTATTAATCCCACAGTAAAGTACAGAGATCCAGCACAATAACTGATGTTACTACTTTAAATGTATTTTAATACTTATGTGTTCCCATATGTGTGTATTAGAACTTTGATTAAAGTTAAATGTAGGAGCACTTCTTTCCCCATTACTGAGTGACTAATAGGTAAAATATGACATGTAAATGAAATTATATCGTGAGGAGTGCAGCTATGTTGATTGCTGCCTCTCTGCAGTTCAAAGCAGTGAGTCATTAGGCAAATCTAAACCATATCAACAAAGCCTGCATGGAAAGCATTTCTGTCAGCTCCCGAGAGCTGCAGTCTGTTAACAAATGTGATCGATCCCCACGCGTGTACACACACGCACGTGAAGGACGGGACGCAGCGCTCTCAGGATGCGCTGCGTCGCATCCCCGTCGATGTTAACGCAAGACTTCACACAGCGACGACCTGGGGGCTATTCCCGCACATTTCACATCAGACGCCTCATCTGCGCGGCGTTATCACTGCGCACTGCTCCAAAAATGAGTTTTTCCGCCAAGAAGAGGCTTGATTGTCCCTGGGTGTCTCTGTTCTCTCTGAATCTGCCAGAAACACAAAGCCCGACCTTCATCTCGCCTGCACCACTGACTCAGCATTTGCCTCTTGATGTGAAGAGATTGTGCTGCCAGTGAAGGCCTGCGGGTGCGATCGGCATTTGACAAGAACGAGTGCAGCATCCTCTAAAGTGTTTTTTTTTTTTTTTTTTGAAGCTGCGGAAAGCTGGAGGCTGTAAATCCCAACTATGGAGAAACCGCGATGGGCGGCGCTGTCCTGTGATGGTTCGCTCCGTCGCTTCATGACGAGAAGGTTCCCAGTTCGAGTCCCAGAGGGGGGCTTTTCTGCGAGGAGTTCGCATATTCCCCACAGACCTGCGTGGGTTTGCTCCAAGTACTCCGACTTCCTCCCGTAGTTTAAAAAAAATACAGGTTAGCTGGATTAGTGGTTTTCTCCAGAGGACTTCTGGGAAAGGCTCCAGCACCCTCATGACCCTGAACAAAGCCTCAATATAAAAAAAGCCTCAATATAAAAAAAAAGCCTCAATATAAAACAAAATTTGAGTAACTAATACCACCAAGTTTCACAATCAGACAGAAACTGAATGTATGTATTTCAACCCTTTGCTTTTCTTTGTCTTCGTATTAAAGGTAGGGTAAGTAATTCTATGTCATTTTTTATTAAGCTCAATAAATCAATCTTTTTTTGTGTAGCCCTTTTCATACAAGTTTTTGCAACACAAAGTGATTTAAAGCATTTAAATCAGAAGTAACAAAATAGTCATTGATAAAGAAAAAATGTACACCTTTCCCTACCAAAAAAAAAAAAAAAAAAATCTATATAAGCATAATCGCACACATTTATGCACACGGAGCAGAAATCAAGCTCATATACAGGCAGACTGCTGTGATACAGGGGGGTAAGATTAATATCAGAAGCTTAGCTTCCAGCCTGTAATGAATGAAATAGATCTCAGATAAGGAAACTGTGCTCATCAATAGGTTTCACATTTTCAGGTTCTGCAATACAGAAGCATTGACTTGAGAAATAATCTGTCACTGTTGGCTAGATTCAAATAAGAATTCAAGTTGGTGTTTTTTTTGTTTTTTTTTCTAATGATGAACGGGCCACTAATCACACATAGATTCTCTAAAATGAGAACTGTGTGATCAATGCCAGAAAAATAGCTAAGAAGAGGGTGATTTGTTGGTACAAAGATTCATATTGATCTACGTCGGGAATGTACATCTTGTGTAAAACCATGACGTATTTTCCCCATCAAAAAGAAGTGAACGTGAATTAGTGATGTCACTGCTATCGACATGCCTCACTAGTCTTATTCTTTACAGTCTCGATGTATCCTGCCCGATTAATATACATGATTTAAACAGCTGGGATCGGCCCAGTTTGGGGAAAGGCTGGGAGGAAATCTGTTTAAACAGGAGAAGGGCCAAAAGCATTCTGCCAGATCAAACGAAATATGAGTTCCCAGAATCGTCTGGTTCCCAGGCTACTTTATGACTCAATACCTGCAATGACAGCATCATTCCTGGGTGAATTTCAAATATTCATTTTAACAGCCAAACTAAATTCTCCAGCCCAGATAGGCTATACCATATTTCTCCTTATGCAAGTATTTATCTTCATAAAATGATATACAAGTCAGAGGAGGATAGAGCAGAAGCCACTTGTTTGTTTTGAATAGTTGACCAAAACCAGCTGCGAGGAACTGTCTCGACCCAGAGACACATTTTCTGCACGAAGCTGCAGCTGCTTAGCCAACGCAAACACAGCCGACCATGCTGCAGTGACCTCTGACCCCGCTGGTGTCTTGCTTTGCTGGAGATGCACTCCGTCATTATAACACGTGTCATTCTCCCCGTGTATGTAATTACTGTCTGTATCCTTGGCAGGAGCTGTTTGGTGTTGTACTAAATACCGGAGAGGGGGGGGAGCGAGAAAAGAGATCTAAACCTGCACTTTTGAGATTTACATTCCACTTAATAATACCGCGGGGGGCTGGGACATTTTTGTGAGTAAAGTTGGTCCGACTGGAGCCAGACGCAAGGGCCAGACAGTTTTATTGCATTGTGGGATTACTAGCTGGCTGAAATGAAAGTGTGTCGTCACGGCTACCAGACCCCTGGTCTTCACGGCTGCTGACGGGTCGGTGAGCAGCCTCTTAAGGTATCACAGACTGGAAAAAAGTTTTTTTTTTTCTTTTTTTTCAAACACAACAAACACATACCTGGCCCAAAAGAAGAATAGCTGGCGACATTTGTTGTGATATCACCACAGGAAATACCCGGATATTCAGATAATTAGGAAGGAACAAAGTTCTGGCAGCGCAGAATGATGCTGAGTTCAAGTCAGGTGAGACTTTATTTACTTTTTAACGTAATGAAACCATAAACTACTCCAATAAAATAAAAAGTACAAAATTACGCAACAATTTTAGGTTGTTAATAAGGGGAGCATAACCTCACATGATCCATTTAACAAGCCAGACACAGACAAAATGTTTGTTTGCACAACAATTACCGATCCACATAAAAATATAAAAATAAATTTTAAAAAAGCACAAAAAGTGCCATGGGAGTTTAAGGAGAGAAGTCTAATTATTTAAAATAATGATAAACAAGAAACACTATCTGGTTGTCCAGGAGATAAAGGAAATGCTAAGTTTTATTTTCTGAGAGCAAAAAATCAGCGCTGGTGTAGAAATACTCAATTACAAGTAAAACACCTGCTTCGAAAAGTATTAAAGTGGCAACAAAGGTTTTGTTTTGTGCTTTTTATTTGATGTTTTTTTCCTGCATTTGTATGTATAAATAGCATTGCAGCTTATACTGGAGCCAGTTTTAATCTACTTAGGGGCATCATATATTATAATCACATAAATTTTTAGCTGTCGGACGAATTAGCTGAAGTGGAAAGAAAAACAGTCCCGGGTACTCGACTAAATGAAGTTACATTGCACCTCTATTTTCCAAATGAAATGTAAATCAGCAAGTCCAGCACGCAAAGCTGGACGCAGTGAAGATGAACCGTATCCAAGTGATGGAGAAAAATAATTTAACAGAAAAACGAAGGTAACTGAGTAACTTCACTCACACAACTATGAGTACAACTTCGGCACGTGTGTAATTTGCAAGAATGTTTCAGTTTTATCGCATAAAATAAAAGTCACTGCTAAACTTTGTAATAGTAGCTTTTTACCTTTTCTTTTTTGCCAATTATTGACATTATGTTCTCAGTTTTTCACATGATTTAAATTCAATAAATGTGCAAATTACTCCATACCCAAAGAATAGAGAGAGACGTTTGACAGCTGAAGACGGATGTAAATATCAGAACTTTGGTTTTCTTCTTTACCAGGAGGGAAACACAGCTGTCCGTATCTCAAATATAAATAACTCAAACTATATCAGCTGTCTTCATCTGCTACTGAAACAGGTGTAGGATTTTTCTCGCAGTAAAAGACCTGATTATGAACACCACTACTGTATGGAGGCAGAGAAGAATCACTTCATTGTGAGGACCGTGAACTCAGCACATTTTCTTCAAATGAAATTTTTGATCATCTCATGATTAAAATATCTAATATCAAGTACTTCAGATACACATAAGTCATCAGAAGTCCCCTAAACACTTTCCTCAACACCCAAGTAATATAACAAATCACTTCTCTGCAGCTGGATTTTACACATTTAAGTTCCTCCATTTTCATAGCTGATTTCGTCCATTAATTCTTTTATGATATAGTCGATAAATAATGTAGATACGTGCTGCCATTCTAAAGCTTTTACAGCTCTGCTAGTCAGCATCTTCATGACAGGAAATGCAAATCTGCACAGTGAAGAGTCCTGTGCTTCCATGTAAATGCATGTACCACCATCTTAAATTGATATTTTAAAACCTTGCTTTTTACTCCTTTTTTAAAAATCTGTGGCTTATTGTGCTGTTTTAAAAACCACCATGGCTCGATTTGAGTTGACCTCAAGGGATCTGGGGTCGAAGACCTCAGTCCTACTGGGGGCGGAGCTTAACTAAGAATGCTGTCTCTGTCTTTTGCAGCTTCTCAGCATTTCGGGACCTTCCGAGGTTGACTCTCTGGCAGACTATCCAGTGGGTATCCTACGCTGCTACCGGTTGCTCTGATCCACTAGGGTGGTAGGCTTGGTTCAGGGTGGTACTCCGTGGGCTTTTTTTTTTAGCAGCCACAAGAGCTGGACAACTATTTCAAGACCCTTACGAGCCACCGGCTAATGAGTATCCAATCATGGCAGAGCATGATCATTCACCTGTTGCTTCATCATCAAAGTTTTATTAATCCCCATTTGCTCAGTGGCTTTGACACCAGGTTCCAGCAGTGCTCTGGCAGAGCTCCACTAGTCTTCTTTTCAGCTCTGCCAGGACTCGTTTCAGGTGTCATTTTGGTTGTGGCATCTAAAATGTGTCACAGCAAGAAGGTTCCTGGTTCGACTCCCGGCAGGAGTCTTTCTGTGTGGAGTTTGCATGTTTTCCCCATGCTTGTGTGGGTTTTCTCCTGGTACTCCAGTTTCCTCCCACAGTCCAAAAACACATATATGAGGTTGATTGACAACTCTAAAGTGCCCTTAGCTCTGAGTGTGAGTGTGCATGGTTGTTCGTCTACGTATGTGGACCTGTGATGGACTGGCGACCTGTCCAGGGTGTACCCCTGCCTCTCACCTGCAATGGGCTGGGATTGGCATCTAAAATGTGCATGGATCGACATGTCAATCTGAATGATGAATCCAAGGTCGTTTTAGTTAGTCATGACCTAAACCAAGCTAAGAAAAAACTAACTTGTGGCAACTTAGCTAAGGCTGGCCTCCAGACGTGTTCTTTCCACAATATAGATAAAATCAGAGGGTTTGGCTAATTCTTCATATTGTCACAGGTCGAGGCTGGAGTTTCCTGTTTTCCCCTGAACTCATCACTTTAGCAGCTACCTGATTACTGATTGACTCCACCTGATCTCCACAGCTTATGTACCACAGCTTCGCATCTCTCTGTTGCCAGATCATCACCTTCCCATCTGTACACATCCAGCTTGATTGTTCCTGTGTTTCTGACCATGTTTTGTCCTGACTACGTTCTCAGCAAGGCCTTTTTGGATGTTCTCGCACAGATTTTCTGGTTCTGGAAATTGGACTGGGTTTTTTTTTTTGGATTACAAGTTACACTCAACCCCTCTCTGGATTATCTAACACGGTATCTGAGTCTAGATTCGGACCATAGGATTAGTTATTCTTATTCAGCTTCAATAAACTCTTTTCTTAACATTAAGAACTGTGTCTGTCCTCTGTGGATCCTGTCTGTGAATATGTTACTCATATAATTTGTAGGGGAGGATTAATAATTCTGCTTCAAACTGGTTCTGTGGCAAAATATCATAAACTGCAATTCTGAATTGTTTGCTGTAAGAATTTTGAATGCCGTAAACGAAGTTCTTCCATGTCAGTGTTACAGTGTTTTTTTTAATTGGTAGTAACCAGAGACACATATATACTCAAGCATAGTTTGTTTTTTTCTCTTACACTACCAGATTTCATTCAGTTATTCAAAGTTGGCTATAGCCTACACAGGTCAAGGTAGGGTGGTGATCATGAACATGAGTGCATCATCGGCGTAGAAAATGATCTAGATTGAATTGTGGTTGAGGGAAGTAAAACAGCTGTATTGTGTTGTTTTGCACTGACATAGTTAAAATGTGATTGTTTAAGGTTTACCTTCATTATCATCATTCTCACTCTCACATCATCCTACTAATAGATGCACAGCTTCTCACCATCTCTGTTCTTTTTCCAAGAAAACAACCCCTGCACTCTTTTTTTGTTTGAGCGGCGAGCATTAACATGTGATTGTGCAGCAGGGAGTAACCTTGGATCATTACTGCCAATAAAAATGACCGTGCATGAAGGTTCAATCTGACAAGACGGATTAAAAACCGGAAAGAAAGTTCAATTTATCGAAAATCCATGTTATTTTGACACCAAGTGAAGAACAGTGCAAACTCAAATGGGGATCTGACAATCCCTAAATGAAACTAAGCTCAAACAATCGCCTGTTGGCATAAACTATAAAATATCCTGTTTTTTCTTTAGTTTTTAAGTTTTTTTTCTTCTTCCTCTGTAGCTGTGAGGCCAACAGCCTCCAACTCCTGACCATCCCAGCGTGAGTGCAGCAGTAGCCAGTGATAAGTCTCAGTAATTAAGACTTCACGCTGTTCAACTTTAAAAGCTCCAAAATGGGGCTCCAGCCTCCCCACCGCCTGCCCTCCCTGTTGAAAGTCATTTATTCGATTTGACATAAGTTGTGCTTCACCTCATCCTCGCCTCTCTGGAAACGCATGGATGAATTGTGGTGGAACAATAGAGTTCCTCTCCTCCTTTTGTCTCCATTTGCTTTTGTCATCCCTGTTTCTGTATATGATCAAGGTTGCATTTAATGAAGTCGAAAGTGTCTCGGTTTTAGGAAGGTGGCAGATCATTAGGAAGTCAAGCAGCCAACCAGGAGATGAATATAAAGACAAGTCCTAGATGAATAGAGGGAAGAATAAATACCAAGGCTGCTCTCTGCTCCACAGGATTTAAAGATGTTGATCTTCAATCCAAACTGCTTAACTGTAATGATTTTTTTTCAAAACAACAACAAACAAACAAACAAATATCTTTACACAAAAAAGTGAAGGACTCCTTAGCCTTTCCATCCCCTCGACTCAGCTCCAGGCACCAAGGAGGCATTAACACACCTTTATACTCAGAAATATTTAGGCCTAATTTTAAGATTTATTCATTTCAATTACATATAAAATTTCCATCCATTTGGATTTCATAGATTTAACATAAACAGGCTAATAAACTTAATGTGGTGACTATTTGTCAGTCAAATGTAAATGAAACAATTAAGAATGAAATATTATTAAATATTACCAATAAACCTAACATGTTTTGAATACCTAAAGGCAGATTTATGCATTTATCATTAATACATCTAATTTGTTTCAAATACTTAAAAACCAGTGCATGTATTGAACAAATAGTACGTTGATTTTAAGTATTTGAAACAAATTAGATTTACTTATTTTAAATGGATGGACATTTTATATGTAATTGAAATACATAAATCTTAAAATTAGGCCTAAATATTTCTGTGAGTGTGTGTTTACATTACCAACATGTATTAAACATGCATCATTCGTTCAGGGATAATAGCGGGGTCTAATCTTAAAAACACCTAAAGGTAGATACTATAAAAGAACTGAAGGACAGATTTTGGTGCATTCTTGAAGAAATGCTTGCAGAAAAGTAATGAGCGTGCATGAAATAAATGAATAGCTAGGGCAGAACTTCTACTGGTGCTGGTTTATGTCTGTGTTTGCAGACATGTGAGGTCTCTGTCTGACATGACAGGGACCCAGAGCTTTAAATCACACATGTAACAGACGGGCTGATGTTGTTGTAGCAAAAAAAAAAAGTTCTTATTGTGAGTCTGTGAGTGGGTGATAGATCATCCAACCGAACAGCTGAGTGTGACAATCTCGTCTGTCCCACTCAGGGAAGCGCTGATAATAGATTCAAGAGAAAAGAAAAGCTGGAAAACAAAGACAGCAAACACAAATCAGAGCTGAACAGGTGATTAAACATTATTAAGCCTGAACTAGCTGACTGATTCACAATAAGCTGAGCTTGCAAGGGGCTTAACGCGACATGAAGTTTTATGTCCACTCCACCGCTCCAAGGACTTGAGGCCGACTACAACAGCCTCCGGTGGTGGCCTGCTCAGCTCTGACACGGGGCAGGCAGGAGTCACATGACGGGCGCCGTCACATGCACAGGTGCAAACAGTCGGTGGTGGGAGAGCAGAAAGTGGACGGCCGGTGCGGCTGTCAGACTGCATCCACGCGGCCGGGCCCAGCTGCTCACGGGGAGCACGCTCGGGGAGCGCTGGCTGTCTGCTCAGTCAGATCAGATGAAGCTCGTTGGGCCTCGTAGGAGCTGACAGACGCAGACAGGTGAAGGAAACAGAGCTTCAGCGCTAAAAATAACTCCAGAGGAAGCAGAGAATAGTACACGTGAAGATAGAGAGAGAGAGGTGGAAATTTACACAGAAAGTGATGGATGCTGAAACCCTTCAGTCAAATTTAAAGTCTTTCATAACTACAACAGCAGCATGACACAGGGGAGGGCAATCGGTCAGTCTGTCAAACTGTTGTATAGATTGCTTTTTATAGCACCAAAGGGACCGGTCCCAATGACTGTGAATGTCCCTCAACTCGACAGAAAGAAATATCTTGACAACAACTGGAGGAATGACATTTCTGACAAATATTCAAGGACCTTGAAGATTAATAATGTGTTAGGCAGTACTAGAAAGGTACATACAAGTATTGTACTACAAATGGGTATATAATGGCCATCCATCCCTCCATCTGTCCATCCATCCAACCATCCATTAACTTTAGTTTATCTGAGTTCGGATCACAGGGGCAGCAACCTGAGCAAACAGACCCGGACCTCTCTCTCCCTCCAGCTCAGAGAAGACCGAGGCGTTCTCAAGTCTGCAGAGAAACATAATCTTTCCAAAATGTCCTGGGTCCAACCAGGGGGTCTCCGCCCAGTTAGACATCCCCGAGACACGCTCCCAGCAAAGCTTCAGGGCAACCAGATGCCCAAACCACCTCAAGTGGCTCCTCTCATTAAGACCAACTGTTGAACACATGCAGCTCTTGAAAACTTAGTGATAATCAAATTTGATGTTCTGGTGCTTCTATATGTCATTTCTACATTATACATTTTCTTTGCAGAAGCATCCGACCCCATAATTTCCTAAAAAAAAAAAGCCATTTTATTCTTCATGGCATTTCAATGTTTGTCATTTCGTGGAAAACCACCTCAAAATCCTGACTTGTGCTGCACTTGTGGCCAAATATAAACTTGGATCCCAAATCAAATGCTTTGCTGAATTTCAAATTTTAGTAGACCTAGAGCATATTGGCAGGTGCTGCCATGTGACTTGAACCCTCTTATTAGACTTTCCTGGAGTTTTAGTGTAAGCTCTTGCACATTGGATAAAGATAAATCTCTTTCTTTGAACCACCCAACATGTCACACTTGTTTTTTAAGTGTTCAGTTTAACACACAGGTACGTCCATGTGAACAATTCTGGACAACAGTGAAGCTTAAATGTAACATTTATCACTTGGACTCAGCATTTCCTTCATGCCTAAAATAAATTTAACTATAAAATCATTTTTGAAGTAATTAGAAGCATGAATCAGATCAGAAGGAGAAATTGGTCAATGACTGGAAGTAAAATGTTTCTGGAGGTAGAGTTGCATGAGAGAGTTTGGGATGGTGTAATTGAAAAAAATCCAGATCAAAAAGAAACATCAGCGTCTACAGTCGGGCTGACACTTCAGTAACGCAATTAGATTAAAAACTTTAACAAATTTGCAGACTTCGCGATTTTCTAAAGTTCAACGAGTCGAGAAAACGGTAAGTGGATCCAGGATCTGGTGGGGCAACAACAAAGACACTGGTTCTGCGCTGTTACCATGGCGTCCCACAGCGTTGGTGTGCTGGGAAAATGGTGTCCGCGCAGGTCTTCAAAGGTTTACCGGCCAGCAGAAATACCTGATGCCCTTCTCTGGTCCAATAACACAAGCGGCCTCTAACGGCCATCTCAACCATATGGCTCATGTAAACACAACAGGGTGGTTTTAAATACCAAAAAGATTAATGCGGACATTAATGAATCATTATAGTTAGTGAAGCTGCTGATTTGTTGCTTTTCGAGCATTAAACTGCAGGTTTGCTAGTGAGTTTCCTTCTCTGCAGAGTATTTATCCTGGCACCAATTAATGACACAATAAACCTTGTTTGCTCCGACAGATTGTCCTTGTTTAAAGGTGATGCCTCCTCCTGTCAGCAAATGTTTCTCCTCCATAAAGAGAGTCCTCCTCCTCCGCCCATCATCACGTAAAGCCAGCGTTAACAAAAGAAATACAGTAACCTTGAGCCAAAAAGGTTAAAAAAAAATCAAAATATACACATGACTGACTCCAACAATAAAGTCCAAGGACATTATCTAATATTTTATCTGAAATATGTCAACACAGCCATGACAAAGAATTAAAAAAAAAAAGAAAAAAGAAAAAAGACTGACATAAAAACACTGAAAATACTGATAACTGTCTAAGACACTATATATTTGCTAGTGGACACTTTAACTACCCTGTTAAAGTTTGGAAAACATTACAGATGGTGTTAAAAGAATCACTATTGTTACTGCATCAAAATATCATCTTCATGGAGTATTTCAGGGGGCTACGACTCCAGCCTCGTCTGCAAAACACACAAAATATGTCAGATATGAACCAAACATCCCACTGGAATACATCACTCTGAAAATTCTGCAACAAACGTGAAAAAATAATAATTTTGGTATTTGAAAGCAACTGTCCACACACTAAGATTAAAAGGAATTAACCTTTTTCCAGTATATATTTCATAATATGATTAATGGAATAAAGTATCTGGATGAGTTTTAGTATGCAAAGGTTTATGGGTAGAAACCTTAACAGCTGATATAACTACATGAGCAAATGATGACTGTGGGAAACCTTTGTCAATCATTACAGTACAGAGCTAGATGCAATTTAAAGGAACATTTTGGAGCTATAACAACCCGACCGTCCATTATTAGATGGTAAAAAACATAAACTTTTAATAGGGACTAAAATGGCATGAATCAAAGCAGTTTTAAGTCAGAAAAACCTCTGCTTCCAGTAGTTTTATATTTATGGTAAAAAGATAAGTGTTGGAAACAGAGGCCATGAACTCTCCTTGTTTTGAACATATAGACAACAGTCTGCGCGACCATCAGTAGTCAGTTTTTACAAACATAAAGTTGCAGTGACTGGAAAGAGAAGCGTGTTTACACAGTTCTATTTATACACTTTCTGTACACTTACAAAGTTAAAATGACCTCAGTTTGTCAGCGGGGACCTCATCCACACTTTGACTTAAGTGGAATGACATCTTTGAGTCTTATCGGAGGCTTAAAATAGGAAGTTATTTTGACATAAGTCAATTGCCTGAAGTGTAAACATCTATCGTAACTGCTGTGGTTCATGTCATCTGGTCCCTCACAGACATTTATACGTGTGAGCTCATAAAACTCCAGAGTTTCCTTTAAAATTTTCACAGCATCATGTCACCACAAAGCGGTGCTGTGTATTGTCTCATCAGATTAATTAGCATTCCCGATCATTTTTGGAAGAAATTAGTCCTCTTGACGAGGAAAAAGACAATCCAATATGTCACAGGCAACATCCTGGGCTATCGGTGGTCTTGCTAATGCTAGTTTACATGTTTGTGAAAAATGTCAAAACCAGCAGGATTAATGGGGGGGGATCACACTTGGAAGATGGCATCTTTTCACATTTTTTTAATGTAATGTAACGAAGGCATGGCTCAAGGAGAGGACCGGACAGGTACTGGACCTGTCCTATCCCAAAGGACAACATCTGCAAAGCTCTGAAATTAAAAATTAATCAATAACCTGTACTGCTGCACATGGGACAAAATACCACCTGAAACATTTCGTCAGCTAGTATCCTTGAGGTCAGAATGTCTTTTTAAGAGTTGTGAAACGGCAACATTTCAAAGTTCTTCTGTTGTAACTTTCTGAAATATGTAAAGGACTTGAAATGCAGGTTTATTTCTTGCACAGTAAAGTTTTAAGTGGCGTTAGGTGCTTAACAAAGTAATCCTTGACACATTTGGTTACACGGTCTGTTGATAAATGATAGTGTCTGTCTGAGGGAACAGAGGACAGGGGTATAAATCTCTTAAATTCCTTTACGCACTCAAATTCCTTCAGATTCAATGAATAGTTTAATGATATTTTAGACTTTAAAAGGAGAAAAATGCAAATCTTTCCCAATCTGTCTCCGATGAACATTGCTTTGAAATAGTTCAACTATTTTTCTGACTTTTGTGCTGACAAAGCAGAGCTCCTCTGGCCATCTTTGTTCCTCAAAGACTCTGCCTTTCATGTAAACTGCTTTTCAACAAATCATTATTACAATCACCAACTGACTTCACCCGCTTCACACAACATCATTATATTTTTGATTATCATTTTCCCTTTCGCTAATTTGACTCTGTATTCAGGTTTTTGTAACGTGCTGCAGACCTAAAGTGGGTGCAAATTCTCAAATGCACCTAAAAGTGTGTTTGTTTGTGTATTTTAGACCTCTTTTTGTATTTTTCTTTACTGTCCCATGTTTTCGTGATTTGGACTGTGCAACTATGGCGATGCTGTGCTTATTTATGGATGGAGCATTTGAAGTTTCATGGGTGGGTCAGAAAATGTGTTCCAGTCCTGAGGTGTGTTCGCTCCTCTGAGGAAAGAAACCAAAGAACTCGCATGAGATGCAACATCATATATCTTTCTGCTGCGGCACAAAAAGAAAAGAGAAAAAAAAAGTGCAGGTTCAATCCATTTAGGGTTGTATTTTCGTCTGCTCTCTTGAAATGTGCGCTGCTGTTTCCTTTCGTATACCCTACGGACATTTCCCAGGGAACACTGCATTGTTTTTCAGGGATTAAAATTCACCGAAGATTATATCTGCTCCAGCACTGCAGAACAATGCCCAGGGATGTGGGGGTCCCCCTGTCACTGCTCGGTAAGGCGGCCGCCCACCCATCCTGATCAGAGCCTGTGGCGTGCCGTGAGTCCAATTAGAGGCCCAGCCATTAGAAAAAGCCGGGGCGCATTTGTTAAAGCATGTAACCGCATGTGTCTTTCACTCTGTAAACATTATTGCAACTTCATTTCATATTGTGGAATGAGATATGCTGCTCGCAGTACTTTTAAAAAAAAAAACTGTCTCTGGAAAGCTCTCTGAGTCAGCAGAGTGAAACGCAGCCACTCAGCAGCACCAAGCTTTTCCGTGGCAGCAGAGTGGGCTGAGAGCAGCCCACAGGACCTGATCTGTGAACGATTCCTCGGTGCAATCTAGAGAAACAGTGTGGCTCATCGATGAAAACCTTCATTATGTTTGCTCTGGGTCGCAGAGGAGACCCCCCCCCCAGACAAAGGGTGTTTTGTCACCATACCCAGCTTCTCACTGAAAAGTCATCTATTTATACTGTAAACAGGTCAAGGTGCTGCTTAAAGGTGATGTGGGAAGGTTTCCAAATCAGCCCTGGTTTGGATTTGAACTGTCTCTCTTTGTTACTCTTCTGTGCTTTTGTATGAGCTAATGTTTAATCTCGTCTTTAATCACCGAGACACAAAGTAAATACGACAGCTTCCACTCTGTCTGCCTTGTTGCTGCTATACTTCATTATTTAAATGCTCCATTGTATATGAATAAAAACCTCCTTTTGTGACCAGTAGCTATCAAAAGACTGAGTGTAACACGAGCAGACAGATCACTTTGTCCGATCGTTTACTGCAGGAAAACTTAAACAAAGAGCGGAAGTTGTTTTGTCATTTGCATTTACCGGACAATGGAAAATGTTAAGTTAATGACTAGTTGTGCAAAGAGTTATTCCTCTGACTTCTTTACTTCATAATATGTTCTGGGATTGTTTGGGGGAGAAAAAAACAAACATAACTCACTAAAAAAAAAAAAAAAAAGATAAAGCAAAGGGAGAAAAACCAAAATGCTGGCAAGGCTTTTTAGAAAACAGTCCTAATGTGAGGTCTTTCCAGTTGTTTTACAAATCTATTGCAACTGGACAGAATTACACATCAACAGGGATTTTACTCAAAGCCCTGTCGCTGTGTCCCCCACCCCAATGTCCCCCTGTGTGGGGTGGGTGGCTGTTCATCATCTCAGGATTGGGTCCTCTACCAGAGGCCTGGGAGCTTGAGGGTCCAGTATCTTAGCTGTTCCCAGGACGGTACTCTTCTGGACAGAGATGTTGGATGTTTCTCCAGGTATCTGCTGGAGCCACTTCTCCAGTTGTGGGGTCCACAGCCCCCAGTGCTCTGATGACCAGGGGTACTACTGTTGCCTTCACTTTCCACTTTCTTCTTTGAGCCCCTGGTATTTCTCCAGTTTGTCTTGTTCCTTTTTCCTGATGTTGCCAACGCTGGGGATGGATACGTCGATCACAACGGCTTTCCTCTGCTGCTTGTCCATGATCACAATGTCCGGTTGGTTGGCCACCATCTTGTCTGTTTGTATCTGGAAATCCCACAGGATCTCAGCTCTCTTGTTCTCCACCACCTTCGGAGATGTTTCCCATTATGACTTAATGGTTTCCAGTCCATATTCTGCACAGATGTTTCTGTACACTACACTGGCTCCTTGGTTATGGCTTCCATATCTTCTTTTCCTGCCAGTATTTTGCCAGTTTCTGCTGTTAGCTCAGTGGGTAGGGTGTCCGAGTTCAAATCCAGCCAGGGTACAACGGGGACACTGTATATGCCAACATCTTCCAGCTCCTTGGGTAAGATACTTAAGACTACTACCTCATATCATGAGAACAAAGACATACTGGCTCGCATGTGGCCCAATCAAACAAGGTTTGTGTGAGGTGATGAGAAACCTGGGCACTCTGGTGAGAAATGGTCAACTGGACCACAAAAAAAGTTACCGGATATACATCTATGAATGTTTTATTAGCACTTAGCCCCTTAAATTCCAGTTTTTTTCTGACTCCTGCTCCAAAATGTGCCTTACCTTTTAAATCCTTGAAATAAAAGATTATAGTTGCGATTTTAATATGTTCGGATGCTCAGGAGAAAATGTAATTTTCCAGTTCCTTGAGAAGTAGAGTATATGTTTACTGGGGTATGTCTGAAGGGTGACTAAAGGAAGCTTTAGTCAAGTAACATTAAAATAAAACCTCCTTAGTTATATAAAGAGACAATATTTACAAGTGAAGACTGAAATAGGTTTTTACTTTCTTCCCAGGGGCCTACTCACCTCCACAGGTGGTTGTAGCCTCACACGCTCCACTCAGGGATGACCGCGGGCCATGTGATAACATTTTTGTTGAAACTGCTCTGCACTCTCCCACCCTCTGCAGCATTTGATTATTTCCAAACGCGTGAGCTCAAACAATTTGTCTGCGCAGCTCAGTCAGCTGTGGCCTTTGATGCAAGCTCCCTGGTGCTGTGATCGCGTTCGTTAGTTACACGTCTGCAAACCTGGAAAAGCCGAGTACGCTGGGAGCAGAAAAACAGAGCCATTCTCACATCTGATAAATAAATGTTTAAAGTAACAGAAGTATAAAGCTCTGAAGGAATAAAAAGCAGGAAGAAGAAAACAGGTATTTTTTATGATGAAATGTCTGACCCTGAAACCCGTCCTGATGTTAAAATCTTTGGGTGGAGTCTTTGAAGAAGGCTGGAAGGACCCACTGCTGTTTAACGAGGTAACAAAACTAAACACATTTGCTGACTGATTCATTACCTGTGAGAAAATGGCCCTCGCAGCCATCTGACAAAAACTCCAGAAAACAGAAACAAGACGGTAACCCAAGCCCACCAACACAGCATTATTTACCCACCCTGCCTGCACAAACATGCAGATGGTAGCAGTGATGGATTAGCCCAGGGTTATCCCAGTCAGGCAACACCGTGATAATAGAGTGAGTGCTTTTGGACAGAGGCAGACGTGCATGATGAAGTGATGAAAGTGAAGTCCAAGAAGGGAGATTTCTCCCCAACATGCCACAAGGGATTAAGTATCTGGTTTCTAGCTGTTAATCTGGACCGGAGGGGACGATTGTCACATTTCTAAACAACTCATATTGATAGTGTTTGTGGCACCTCCAAAGCCAGGTTAACACTGGGGGATTAAACCCAGGCACTTAGAGAGGGAGGGCCTGGATTAGGGATGCCGTTGTAAATTCCTTTTGTAAATGTTCTCAGGGCATCATTCCAGTGTGAGAAGTTCATAATCTTTAAGGAGGCACACCTCACTCTCTGAGGACGGACGGGTGACAGGAGGGGTTTGTGGGTGGTCAGCAGCCTTGAAGTTGGTGTGGGTGTGACAAAAAAAAAAAAAAAAATCGCAGGCCAAATTGGCTTCTTTGTGAGAGCTGGTGATGAAGAGGGTGCTGAGTTAGATGGGATGTGGACTCGTGTGAGATGGGTCAGTTAGTCACTACACAGGTGTGGACAGTAGAAGAGGCTGAAGGTGACAGAGACTGATGGTCTTTGTCTTCAGTGACTTCTTCTGCATGCTGGGGACAAAAGCCACCATCCTTCCAGCAGCATGCCCTAAACATCAATCATTTAAACTCAACTAAATGACAAAAGGAGTCACTGAAAATACTGTGCTTACAAATACCACTTTGTCCCAGTAGAAGTGATTTAAATGTGTTTAGTCTACCTTCATACATTAAGATGAAGAAGTCATGACTCGCCTTGACAGTCATTCATCTTGAGCATACTCCCTGGATTGACTATGTTGCCAGAAACTGCAGACTGGTCAGAAGGCAAACTGGCGAGTAGTCACTGGTCGCCCATCAGCACTCGATTGTTACGTGTGAACAACTCAAAGCCACTCGTCAGCAAGCTTCATCCAACCTCTGACGGACATCTTAGCATGCCAGATATCTACAGGAATCAAGGGAATTCCCAAGTGAGATACGATTAGAGGGACATGGTGTTGGGAGCAACACCATGAAGAAGGAGGTTTCATGTGGGACAACGTCCTTCACAACGTTCCACAGCAGCTGGTCCAGTGGTTATCATCTTCAGAAAGGGCTTCTGTCTCAGCTTCTCTGGATTTAGGATCATGATAGTAGTAAGTGAGAGAATTAGACGTATTTTGATATGTTCAGTTTCACATCAGTCAGGACTTTCTGACTGGCTCCTGATAAACATGAACAAAAACCAGATGTTTTCTTTTTTCATTCAGAAACAAAACTGTCATGAAGACCACCCTTCATGTTGTGTCATGAAAGCCTCGTGCACTTTATTGTAATAGAGGCTCATTTGTGAACTTTGTAATGGTATACTGCCCCCTTGTGGTCTGGAGTGGTGTGGTTACATAGTATGCCTTTAAAAACAGGCTTTGCTCAAAAAGATGCTCCACACGTTTCTCTGGAAGAACATATAAGGTGTGACTGAAGCAACCAAACCCAATGAATGATGAATAATTACTTACTATTTCAACCATTTAAGACCAAAATCAATTGATTTCCTTATCTGTTGATCAGATGACGAGCATCTGCTTGAACTCAAGTCCAGTGCTTTCCTCACTCTAAAAACTCAAATGCATTTATTCAAACAAAGTTTCATCAATTTGTTGTCTTGAGGATGAAATAAAGCAGACTATACCCGAATGGTATTTCCACCAGCAGCAGCTACTAATCAGGGCAATCAGCTTAATAGGTCTCAGACCAAACTGGAATCCATATAATCAAGACATCAAACTGGTACAAAGCAGAAAAATATGGAGCAGCAGTTAAATCCCGTAGCAAGAAATAAGAGAAACAATCCTCCTTAAGAGTTTGTTTATGTAGCAAATTATGAAACTAAATGATATAAAGTGAAAAAGTAAATGCATGTATGTAAGATATTTTTCATTAAAATATCCCGAGTTGAATGAAAACCCTCTGTTACATTTCAAACCTTTTAATCACTGTGTGCTTGGTTACATGTGAAGGTTCAAAATAAAAAACAACAACGGTGCCCTGCAGTTCCTCGTTAGTATGGAGGGTAGTTTCCTCATCTGTCATTTGGCTTTCACTGTGTTACACTTATATATGGCTGGCCGAATCGAACGCCAATCAAATCGCAGACTTTCTAGCACTGTCCAAGGCGATGAAATCAAAGTTTGTAGCCTATCTAGTTCCAGTAATCGCCTGGGTGCAGGTTCGAGTCCCAGTTGGAGGAAAGTCAATCAGATGTTGTCACATGTTAACAGGTGTTTGTATAATAAATGTTCATCTCTCTTTATTATTCTTGGTAAAGTGGTAATTGATATTCTTTCATCATCTATTATATTTTCTTGTGTTGTACTGTTTGTGCTCATGCCAAATAACAGTCAGGGAATAAAATTAAAATGTCCATTTTAATTTTTTATTAAGGTCTCAGCATTAAAAACAAAGAAAAACCACCAGTATTTAATTCAAAATTTATAAATATTTATAAAAATAATGGAATTAAAACTCAACAGTGCTTAAATATTACACATCAAACAGATGCAAATGAACTCAATGCAAGTAAAAAAAGACACAGTATGATTTTGTATTATTTAAATGAATTATGCACACCTGAAATATGCCATTTTATATCAAAGCTAAACAATCTAATGATGAGAATGTGCTAAGAAACAGTATTTACAAAATAATTTTCAAAAACTAAATTAGAAATACCTTCACACTGAAGGATAGCACCAGGAGTCTTCTATCATCTACATCATCAGTCTGTGTGTGTGAGTGACAATAAAGATGGGCTAATACAAACAAATAAGCAGGTTTAGCAGAAAGTCTGGCATTTTACATTTATATATTGTCCAACGTGACAAGCTGAGGTAAAACAAATAAGTAAAACAGAACCAGGAAGACAAATGAGGTTAGAACAAGCAAAAGTAATTTCAGTCTGGGCAGTAACGTCGATCAATAACAAATAGAACAGTTCAGTTTTAAATCATATGTAATATATACATAAGAACCAGAAACCTCTGGATCACAAATGTAAGCTATCACTTTTCCTTTTTTGATGCCCGACTCTTCTTCTCAGAAGGGAGACTGAGAGAAGTCTTCCCCTCTGTCAGAGGGAGAGGACGTCACCACACCTGGGAGCACAGCACAGCTCCTTGTCCTCTTTCTCACAGGTACCTCCTGATGTTGCTGCTTCACCGTAGTCTCCTTCAGCGTTTTTTTTTTTTTTTTTCAGTGTCAGTCTTACTCAGAGGGGTTTCATGGGGAGGATTCACTGGGACAGGTGGCAGGGTACCACAATCAAATCTGGCTCTGAGGAGAAACTTTCTTCTTCATGGTCACAAGATGCTGGAAATTCCACCAAGCAGCTGCCTCGTGCCTGGAAAAGTTGTGTGGAGACCTGATTTCCCATCGCTCATCTTGACTGGTGGAAATGAAAGCCCTCCTGCTGAGGGGTTCCTCACACAGGGATCCAGATTGGTGCTGCTGCCTCTTTCCCCTTGATGTGGTTCTACTGTAATGTGCCACCATGTCTTTAGAGGATCCTCTCTGCAACATCTGGGTCACTCAGACAGCCTCTGAGAGTGTGAACCCTGTGAATCCTCCACACTTTCAGCACGGAGGTCTTAACTCCATCTGGATCAGATTCAAAAAAATTTTTTTTTTTTTTCTCCACTTGCTCCAGCAACTCTTTGGGTTATGGGATCTTGGTGCAGCAGTGCTCCCTGATGTGAGGCTTTGTTGGGTTAGCTGGCAGTATCACACAGAAGTTGTAAGCCTCCTTCAGTCTCTGAAGGTCTGTCTGGTCCACAACACAAAAAGCTGCTGAAAGGAACTTGCAGAAAGAGCTGTGAAGGAGATGATGCACTCCCTGGTGAAACACTGCAGGCAGTGAAACAACTCAGGCCTGATGGTGAGTTCACTGTTGTACTTTGTGTGAGGTGTGCAGATGTTGGAGAAGAGTCCAGATGTAGCCTCGGCCACTATAGTTTTTCTCTTTTCTCTTGACGCTCACAATTTGGGATCCAAATGAAGAACGACAGGTAGAGGAAAGATAAAAATTGGGGTGGTCAGATGAGAAACAAGCCTGAGATAAAACATATACACACATAAGCGCTCAAATACAGTCAGTGGACTATTAGCAAACATTCAACCTAATGGAGACTAAAAAAGACTGAAAAATAAAAATAAACTGGCATTTCAGTTCATGAACTCAAGAGTTCTGCTAGGTGACCTGCTGGGTATAATCCTCCTTTAAATGAATGCCAGAGTGGTAGGTAGGTAGGTATAGATAGATATTTCTGATGTTAAAGTTCTGTGAAATTACAAAATGTCTTTGTCAAGTTTAATATGATTTAACGACAAACTCAAATTCAAAGAACCACAAAAACAAACCTGTATTCATTCTTAAATCTCAAACAGGTTTCATTAAAATACCTGTGGTCACCAATAGCACGTCTCATTATCTTGCTTCAACTCAGATCAATACAACTTGTAAATACAGCAAAGTCACAGATAAAGTGATTATAATTCACGAAATGTAGACTTACTTATTGTAAATATTAATTGAGCGTCTCCACGATCCTCTTTACTGCCACCAGCGTTGAAACAGCGCCCCCAAAATATTGTTAGCGGCCAAAAAGTGCATTACATCCGGTGAGAATAATTGGGAAAAGTTTTTTAAAAAAAGTATTTTATAACGTTTCTCTGATTTTATAAAGAAAGTTCAGTTGAATTCTCTTTATGAAGTTGAGTTTAAGGCACCATTTGAGGTTAGTTTTCACCACATCTATCCTTCTACCTGATTTCTGCATTAAAAACCCAAAGAAGTCCCATCTCCTATTGAAGATGTTTTAAATTGTAATGTTTAACATTCAACAGTGTGTAGATACATTTTTATAATTTAAGTTTAATGATGTGTGGATAAATAAAGGTTTTAAACTTGTGTTGGTTAATTTTCCAACCAGAAGGTTACTGGATCGATCCTCAGTCTGGTCATGTTTTGAGCCCCACTTTGGCTCTACATCCATGAAGAGGTTCTCCAAGCAGAGTTTTCATGCAAGTTTCTTCTTTAAAGTGACAACAAACAGAAAACATAAGCAACAGCCTAAAGGAACATGAATATTTCTCCTAAAAGAATTTTTTGCCTTTTTTTTTTTTTGGTCTAAAAGTCATATTTGTAATATGCTGCACTTTCTGCAAGTCTATTAAAGTCGTCTTCAAAAATGTGTCAGCACAAATGAAAAGAAAACATCAATCAGTAAGCAGGAACCCAGGACACAATTGAGTACAGTAATGGTGGTTTTATTGCAAACAAAAGAAACAAACAAACAAAAAAAAATCTACCACCCGCTTATCTCTGATTCCTGAACAAAATACAAAATAATTGGTCACAAACTGTCAAGAACAAATATAAAATGCAGTGAAAACAGAACCGCCGTCTACTTTATCTTGAGACAAGAGCCCCTTGGACGCTTGTAAGATAAACTAACACTCTGAAAATTACAGATCACATACAAAAAAAATAAGATTTTTTTTTTCAATAATAATAATAAAAAAAAAAATAGCCAGCATATTTACAGGAAAATAATATTTTCTACCTGGCTTGCCTAAATTTTGCTGCGAAACTTTGCTTTATTACAATTCTCAGTAACCAACTTGTTACATGTGTCCTTTCAAAGTGTATAAGGCATGATAATCAACCTTTTGTCTACTCTGATGTGCTGACAGCAAAAAAAAAAAAGAAAAAAAAACTTAAATATAAAGTTATAAAGTTAAAAGGAGATGTCCACCCTCCTTTTTAATGATAATATCCTTTACATTAATTGTTTCAGTAACTATCAGCTTTAGGAGATTCTGTGCATTGCTCAGCCCATTTAAGGCACCAGCTATTCAGTAGGGGAGTCCCGAACAAACTGTACACAAACTACTGAGAGATGAGCCCGTCCCAGGTTAGTCCTATCCATAATATGTACATGTATACAAACATCAGTGATGGAAAATGTTGCTGGCAACAAATAACAGTTGATGCAACCAAGAGGGCGAGAGTCCATCAAAAATGACAACGGACTTTAACGAAAATCATTCACGACTTCGGCCCGTTTCGGTTTTTGCCCGTTAGTCTTAGAGGCTGATGAAAAGATCATTTATAGAGAGGCAGCAGTAGTTTGCATGAACGTAAGCAAATAAGAAACTGAAGCTGATGGCTGCAGATAAGCCGTTTTTATCAGAGCACGAGCCCTGGTGCCAAGTTTGAAGAGGAAAAGATATAAAAGTTGATTAAAAAGCTGAAGGTTTGAGACGGCTCTTTGAACACGGGCTGTAGTTGCAGATGTGTGGTGATCGAGTGTGTGTGTGTGTGTGTGTGGCGACAAGGGGGAGAGCAAGTTAAAGAGATTAAAGAAGTTTATTCTTAGCCATCTAAACCTTCGACCAAAGCCCTGGCATGAGAAAACAAGGGTGGAGACGTGCACCCAAAATCCATAAAACTCCCAATAACAGTAGAGGTGGACCCACTGCAACGACACAACTCCAACAAACATGCAACAACCTTTTTTTTCTGAGAACAAGTGGACTCTCCTAACAAGTTTACCTTTTCACACCAGACTTAGCAAAGGCCACTTTGATCCTTCTACCATTCCTCAGGAAACAAAACAAAGCACTAAGTGGAAAAGTGTGAGGTGAAATCAAGCCTGGAGAGATGAGATCACTGATGATGTCACCTCTTTTGTTTCACTTCACTGGATATGTTGCGTGTAGGGAAAAAAAGGGAAAACTACATACTGTACATGTAGTCCTCGGGGAGCCGTTACACAGACGGATCTCAGTGTTTGCACTTGTGGATAAAGTTTCGTCTTTCCATGATGGCGGTACATCTTCAGAGGAGCCAAACCCCAACGTTTTGGCCCGCTCACCAGTGACGCAAGCCGCTCACACTGGTTTTCAGGCTATCTGAATAACCATATTTCAAACAAACTAAAACTGAAGGATCAATTAGTTGTTGACCTTTCTGCATTTGCTGCCTCATTACAATCGCCAACAATGACAGCGGGATGTCAGGGGTTAGGTGTCGAACTGTTGGTGGTTTTGTGGAGCAACATAATGTCAGACGATGGACAGCTGTTACAGTCGCATCTGGTATTCATGACTCATTACTTTGATCTCTCGTTGTAAAAGGAAAAAAAAAAAAACTATATTGACCAATTGGTGTTGGTCTGACAGACAGAAATCAGAGCGAACCGAGGATAGAAAAATGGCAAAGACGGCGACGCAGCCTGTCATAAAGGTTCGGCGGAGAAAGCCGAGGCCTGGCGGGCTTCCTTTGATGTTCACTGACGGCTGTAATAACAGAGTTGTGCTTTTAACTGCACCAAAGACTGGATTAGCACACTTCAATACGGATTATATATGGATCTGCTTTAGATTACTATCAAACCTCATTTTTGCTCTATTTAAGGTCAGACACCTTCTTCGTGTAGCAGTTTTTATTTGAAATGGCTTGCCTATTGTCTGACCTCTGCATATGATCCATCTGTATTTCAACGGCCTCTTCTTTCCACCACGTAAGAGTTTATCTTGTACGGGGTGGCCGTTAGCACCAACTGTAACTGTTCATACAAGATTTGTCTACAAAATGAGACGTTGGCTGTCTGGGTGTGACCACAGCTGAGCTCTGCTCAATGACGGGGATATTTTAGGAGAGTAGTGCACTCCCATAGTGCGGCTACTTTAACATGTTCCACCATTTGCCATTAATAGTTTTTACTACGCTCCTAAAACCCTGGCAGAACCGGTGTACTGGCACGGCTACACATCTGTGTTGAGTTAAGACGACAAACTGACGTTCTGGTTATCGATTAGTGACTTCAGCTGTTAGGAATAACAACTGAAGTCATTTCACTTATTGGCAGAAGAAAGTTGGGAAAAAAGGGAGCGATGAGCAGATCTGTCTGATATCAAGCAAAGACAAGGATCGGCATATAAGTTTCAATTTTAATGAGAAATGACACGAACAAGAAGCAGCATTTGGAGTGAACTTTTAGAGAAGAGCAGATCTTAGCAAAGCAACTAATTTTGTGTCCAGCAGCTGTGTGGAAAACTCCTTGAACAAACTGCACTGAATCGGATCTTGTTGCAGGAATTTAAAAAAAAAAAAAAATCCTTCTAAAAATTCAATGACTTTTGTGCACTTTGTGTATTTAGGACAAAAGCAAAGAACAGAAAATCTGTCATGCTTGTAAGTCTATTTAGTGTAGCCATGGTAGCCAACAACCTTCAAACACAGATATGTGAACAAGATATGTACAAGTGAAGCTGAGAGGAAAGACTTCCGGTGGGAGTGTCCCCACTCAGGTGGCAGGTTTAACACTTTATGACTTACACGAGATTCTGTGAGTTTGCAAAAGCCACAGAAGAGAGAAAATGTCCCAGAAAGTTTACAAGAGGCAGTGCCTTCATGTAATGTGCTCCCATCCGTCAGCCTGCTTTTCCCTTGGTACGACGCCCGTGCTGCTTCTCCCTTTTGTTCTTGTGACTTTCCCTTTCACTTAATGACACTTGTGTATTTAAAAACAAAACAAACTAACAAAAAACCACATGCAATATAGTTTTTCTTTAAATACTGGTTGTGTGAAAATGCTCAAGGCAGTCGAGAGATCAAGAGACTGTTTTCAAATGCCACAGAAGTAGTGAGGAGACGAGCTTAATAAGTCAGGAGTATAAATACTAACCGGGGTCTGAACGCCTGACCTGTGACCCTTGAAAAAGACAGGTGCGAACACAAACGAGCACAAAACAAAACCTCATTCGCGTCAGCTGAACCATCGATGTATGCCGTAAGCGAACACATAATATCACCAAGGCATCCCAGCTCATCTGTAGCTCTTTGAAATGCTACAAAAGTGTAATACAATCCCAAAACACACCCTTAAGGTTAAGTGGTTACAATCAAGGCAGAGCAGTATTATTCAAAGAGCTCATTGTGAAACTGAGCTGAGAAATTTAATTTTCTTTTTTTTTTATTGAAATGATACATCCTTTCATGAAATATCTGTCATTTGTTAACTTATTCTCAGTCACTTGTCCATTTAGTCATTTGCATCTTCCTCAAACATACCACTCTCTGCGTGAAATCACAGATCCATCCATGTGGGACACATAGTCGCTGTCTGTACCGTTGTCATAGCAGTCCTCCGGTAGGTAGGGGGAGCCGTTGTTTACAATGGGGCTGTGCACAGGAGGCCCACAGGGATGCATGTTTTGGGTGTTGTAGTGATCTGGGTAGTAGTTTCCCTCTTTGACGCCCCTGTGGCTGTCCCCCCTGCCTCCCCAGTCATCCATGTTCTTCCGTTCAGGTGTATAGTCCGGGTAAATAATGTCTCCGCCCAGTTTGGGTTTCAGTTCCTGGCTGCCTTTGCTCATTTTGTCGCCGTAAACCTCCTGCAACTCATGCGGCTGCAGCACATCCAGCTGAGACTCTTTCTGCATATCGGAGGGTCCCAGGTACTGCTTGGTGTAGTAGTCTCCCCTGAAGGTTCTGCGCTGGCGCATAAAACAAGCCCCTCCAAGGATCAGCAGAAGGATGAGGAAGAGGACTCCACCCACTGCTCCACCAATGATAGTACCCAGGCTGCTGTCAGTGATGGAGGCCAGGGTGGGGGAGGAGAACAGGGCTTTCCTCTGATTTGGAGCTGTGCTGGTTCCGGAGGTGTCGTGGAGGAGGGAAGCAGTGGTGCTGGGGGCTGCAGTGGTGGGGGGAGGATCTGCAGAGCAAACGTGATAAAAAGAGTTTAACCGGAGATGGAGTGAGGAGCAATAAAACCGGACAGGACAGAGACTGCACTTTATGTTCTGTATCAACTGACAAAGCAAGTGTGAATGTGTGTGTGTGTTTTTTTAAATTAATTTATAACAACCTTGTGTTGGAGCAGAGACATATCTTTCCTAAAGTGAAAAAAAAAAAAAAATCTGTTGAAAGCTGTTCCAGGAAGCAAAAAGGGGAAAATGAGAGAAGCAGAAAGAGGTTAAGGGCTAAATGTCTGACAGAGCATGACAAAGAGACTGAAGGAGATAAGAGGACATGCACTCATGAGCATCTGGGGGAGTGAGATTAGCCCTCTTCTCCTTATTTGTAAACCCTGATGACGGAAAGTCATGTGAGAAGATGAAACAAGATGATCGATGTGAGGTTCCTGCATCTGATTTGTCCTCTGGAGGTCAGTTCTTGTGATAGAAGCCACGGCTGGATAAAAAGGACTACGAGGGGCTCAAGGTCAGGATAAGTGGCTCCTTGCTGACCTGCAGCCTCCGGGACTGAGAGCAGGCTGATAACACCAGTCGATCAGTCTACAGACACATCACAAGCCTGACTAAGTAGCAAAGTTCTGTTGAAGAAAAGTTCAGCATCACAGAGAGGGGTTTTTTTCAGAAAGCCTATTGATTTATAATCATTTCTAATTCTGGCTGGGTAAAATCTAATTACCTGACATCATAAAAACTGTCAGCGCTAAAAAGATCATGCACGATGGAAAAGTAAGCGAAAAGATGAGGGAGACTGATTAACTTTATGAACTTGTTGTACCTGCTGGTCGAAAGGAATCCCACCCTGCAGCGGGACACTAACCTCATCTACATTACGAGCATCTGCAATCATGAAGCTGATCATCTGAGAGCGAAGCAGCCAAAAAGCTGCAAAGCCGACTAGGAACGTACAACATCTTACACCAAACCGCCAGGGAGGGGGAGGAAGTATTACTGAGCTCAACCTGGTCATCTCCACAGGGGAGGGAGGCAAGAGCCCGCATGTCCAGGACTTAATATTTGACAAGAGAAGCAAGATAATTGCTCAGTGCAAGTCCGTGCTGGACAGGATGTCAGCTGTGCTTTCGTTTGGAGCAGGAGTCCAGAAGCAGGACTGTACGCAGATGGAGCCTGACAGCCCGTTTTGGGATTCCTCCAGCACTTTCCCCTCTGCAGCGAGAAACCAAAAGATCTGTGTTTGTTAGACGAGTACGAGTCCAAAAGAAGCATTTGCTTTGTTTGGAAAAGGATTAAAAGAAGCGGGTAAGAAATGAAAATAAAAAGACATGCAGGGTTCCCAGGATCCACGCCCCAGCTTTACAATAATGAACTCAAGCAGAAAACCAGAGACAGGGAGAAGGAGCAGGTCGGAGCGGCTGAGCTCGACTCGGGTTTTATGGCCGAGTTTAAATTAATAAGTCCAAATGCAGAGGGATCCCCTTTCATGAATCACAGAAGTCCTGTCTTTTGCCGTTTCATGGTTTTAATTTATGAGGTGATGAATTAAGCAAAATAATTTGATTGCATTTTGTGCAGCGCTGCTGTGAGAAAATAATATACTGCTGAATAACATTTTATGGGATGTAAATGCAGACGTCAGTATTCTGCAAATCTGCAAACACAATTCATTACAACCCACTGTGGAAACCGACCTTAACAGAAACACAGAAAAAGGCTACTTTGGTGCCCGTTTTGCTGAACCAGCAGGGGTAAACAGCTTCTTCCTTATTTGAGACCCAAATGTTGCCAAAAACCACAACAGTGGAAATGTTTTATACTGATAGTCTTTATCTGAAAACCATGGTCCTCCGACAGAAGATCTGGGCATTTATATTTATGTAGAGCAAAAGGCCTTGAAATACTGAAATTTTATTTCCCAAAGAACATAAAAATAGCACTCAGCATGCTTTTTTGAAATTGTTAAATAAATTTTATTAATGGTCTAGCAAGTAATTTGGCCAAAAAATATTCTTGTTTTTAGTGGAAAAAGATGTTTCTGTCCACTTTTGATTGTACATTGTGGAGAAGGAGCTGAACGTGAGTTATTTAATACGCAAGGGTTTGCCAAAATGAGCGTCAAGCATGTCAGGAGCACCGCGAATGTCTGGGCTCACGTCATGGGCTATCACCCCGATCTGAAAGAAGTTTAACAAGTTCAGCTTCCAGCTGCTTAACAGCAGGAAAACAGGCAACGTGCTGCCAAATTCTCTACAGGCAAAAACAGACAACATCCATGAACTTTTCTCCTCACAATCTGAACCTGTAGAGCGGAGCGACAAAGAAAGCACAACATACCATTGAACTGTTGTCACGGAAACAGCTGCACCTCTGCTGTACAAGGGAACCTATTTAAAACTCGCTAAAGTCCTGGTTTTGAGTACTTTAAGGACTTTCAAAGCCAAAGAAGAAAATCTGAACATCCACGCCAGGGTCAGAGCAAATGCTGCAGTAGCTGAAGTTAACAGTCCTTTGCCCAGTTTTAAAAAGTAAATGCTTGGCCAACATTTCAGATATGTAATAACATCGCAGTTTTAAAAATAATCCCTCTGGTGTAATGGTTCACAGTAAGGAAGGAAACCATGTTTATAAATAATTATGAGTGCTAATGTTTTTTCTGCACTAGTAAAGTGTTATAGCACTTATTTTTAATGCCTATTTAACACTGTATTTCTCATTTAATTTCATAAGGTGATTTTGCATTTTTATTGCACAGTTACGGATGGATGGCACAAGCCTACTTGAATTCACTTATTTAAAAAGTATTTGATTTGTAATTTGCTGACCTTATGAAATTTCTCCATAAACTATGCATCATTTGTTTTTTTTGTGAGAACTGTTTTGAATTGAAGAAGAAGAAACTCAAGAGGAAGAAACTGAATTTCATGAAGCCCAGAAATTCACAGCCCTGTCTAATAATATGTCATGAAACTGAGAAGAAAAAAAGTCCACGTACCTTGTACCCAGAAGTGCACATCCTGACTGCGGAGACCGATGTCGTTCATCACTTCACAGCGATAGATTGCAGAATCATTGCGCTCCAGCGAGCGGGTGAAAGAAAGGGTATTGTTTGAGACCTCAACCCCCTCAGGCATCGGCCCGTCCAACCTGAACAGATGTAAGGAATGAAAATTAGGCATGGTATTTTAGCTTGCAGCACATTACTTACAAATATCTTCCAAAAGAAAGTCAAATTTTATAGGTAAATCCATCACTGAAGGGCTACTTTTCAATCCACAGTAGAAAAATGTGTCACTGCTCTGCTGGTTTAGTCTGCATGTAGTAAATATAAGAAATGTAATAATTCAATCACGAAAAGCACAAATGAAAAAAGAAAAACTTGTACTTATTTCAGGCCAAGTTCCACAATATCTCTTTTTCAAAGCAAGGTGATGACAAAAAGCTGCCAGCGGTCCAGAGTTCCTCTGATTCATGAACTGTTGGGAATCGTATTTATAGCAACAAGTCTTCCCCAAAAAGTGGAGCGGTCCTGCACACAGCTCCAGTGTTACAGTATAACTTATCCAAGTGAAACTGGAGGTCATTCCTAGAAACAAACCTCTTCATTTTGCAGCTTCAGTGAAATTTATTTAAACTGGTTTTAATGGGCTACAGTGAGCCAAACCGCAGCCCTTCTTTTATGTTGTATTACTTAATATTAGTTACTAAACAAACATGTTCATTTCCACGTGATATTAAAAAATACAGGAGCAAAAAGCTTGTACAAATAAAGACACAGTGAATCATTGAGGTTTCTTTCTACATACTGGGAGACAAAATGTAACAGCTAAAGTCTAACTACCTGTGATATCTTCTCTCAAACTTCACTGTGCTCCAGTCTGACTGATATTTCAGTGACGCTTTTTACTGGTGAAGATCATGTAAAAGATGACGTAATATCAAGCAATGAGGACTTGAGGACAAATATTAAAAGCATTAATTGAGCAAACCGACCTGATCCATGTGAAGCGACGGGCAGGTGGGTTGGCTTTAGCGTCGCAGGTGAATTTCACATTTGCACGACCCACATACCAGTTTTTGTCAATTCCTGCCACTGATACAACTGGTGCAACTGTAAAAAGAAAAAAAAAAAGAAAAAAAGTGTGTGTGTCATTTGTAACAAAAAGTTTTGATAGTAACAGAATATTTCGTCATTTCTATTTTATTTAATTTGTTTTCTGCTGGTATAAGACCAGGACTTCATAATTGGTTACTGTGATCCCAACAGCCTGATGACAAATGAGCTTTCCCAGGGAGAACAAAGAGTGTATTATAAGCACAGAGGCGAGCGATGACAAAAGAAATGCTGTGCAGCACTGTAACAGGACACAGGATCTGCTGGTGAAACCAAACCAGAACAACAAATAAATGACCATGGATCGGTGGCACGTTAGAAAATGACAAACTCACTCAGATGGCTGATGAACTGCAGCTAATAATAAACTCGACTTGCCTCATCCTAACACGGAAAACAATGAAACCTGTCCACGCCACTGTAATAAAGAGTGGCAAACACTGACTTAGATATCCAGTTTTTCGATCTAATTTCTCAAGAGGACAAATGAGGAACTCATTACTGGAGTGAAGATGCCTCGACTCATGGTGTTCGTTGACCCTTTTCATCCAGTTCAACATTGAAAGTTTTGCTTTTTTTTTTTGCACTTAAAACCCCTTCCCTCTGCATTTGACAGCTGAACTATAGGTTCCTGGAACCTGGGTTTTTACGGGTCTCCATCATTTCCCCTTTGCAGCATTTTACAACGTATGTTGCTGTTAAGGCCTGATCAATATTTCATAAAATCCCTTCATTAGCCTGCACTCACAGAGAACAAACAGACAAAAGTACTGCTCGCTAAGGAAGTATGCATCAGTGATTATGACATTAGGATGACTTTTAAATTGCACTTTTATGGTTGAGAAAGAGAAAAGTAGTAAGCCCATACATAATTTAAACTAGATGTTTTTTAGAGCACAATTTGAGGTATTGTCTTAAGAATTAATATTGTGCTATATATTTATAACCATTTATGGTTTTTTCCAAGAAAACATTTATTTTTACTCTATTTTGACAGTAGTTCTAATACTCGCAAAATAGTAAGGATATGATCACTCAGTATAAATGCAATTTAGTGCAGGGAGAGCAGGAAAGCAAGTCTAAAATGTGATTTGGATTCTGTCAGAGACTGAGTGCACTTCCACAGTGGAAAAGCTCCACTATGGTTCTTGTTTCACTTATTAAATGCTCCTAGTAAAGAAAAAAAAGATCATTACGAGTGTCAATAGAAGTGATCATAAGAAAAAATGTCTTTTAATGAATAACTTACACTGAACATTTAGCGTGTAAGGTATGCGGAACTCTGTCTGCAGGGCCGGATGGCGGACCACGCAGGTGAGCGTCTTCCCCTGGGCGTAGCTCTGAGGTTGCCACATGTAGCGCACATGCACAGTGGTGGTGCCGTTGAGCTCGTCCTGACTCTGGCTCTCAGATCGCCCATAAAGCTCCGACTCCCAGAAAACCTTTGCAGCGGGGCGGCCACGCTCTGCTATGCAGGTAGCCACGAGCGACTCGTTCCCGCCATCCAGTAAAGCTGTTGGGCCCGCCGACACAAACACTTTTGGCTCCACTGTTGAAAGAGCAGGAAAAGAAAAATGACAAGATGAAAAAAAGAAAAAAAAAGACTATCGATTTTTTTGGATATACAGTATGTATGAATAAATAATGTCCAGCTGCCTCAGTGTACTTAACTGCAAAAAGGAGTACAAATTGACTTCTTACACGCATTAAAAATTGATGAACCTTTGCATCCAGTCATATCGGGGATTTTCGGTAGAGATTTATATATTGTTTTATGCCAAGCAGACAGCATGTTTAAGGAAAAGGTAATACAGCAGCACCTCTACTATATGGTTCCATTAAAGTCCACCGCTGCCTAAAGCATAAATGTCATTTATAGAAGAAGAAAAAAAAAATCACTTAATGTTGCAGAACCTGAGGCTGCAGCCAACTCTGCACTATGTTTATATGTGACTCTGTTGTGCTGGAAGATGAGGAGCTCAGTCACCTTACACTTCCCAGTGCTTCTGAGGTAGGGTAATGTTACACCAGCTCCCTGACAATGATTCAAGTTTGAGATATACCAAGGAGGCGAAACCAATCCATGTTGTCAGAGGAAGAGTAAAGCAAATTTAATGGAAAGCATTTTATCTTACTGTGCTCTGGGTTTAAAAAAAAAAAAAGTCAATGAAGTTACCACAAACTGCCACCACTGACATCTGGAAAAGTTCATCATGAAGAATTAGCAGATTGATCAGCAAAAAAAAGTCTGCTGAAGGAGGGGAGCACACATCAGAGAGCCAGTGAAGTAAACAAGCTTTACAACTTAAACTGGGTTACACTTCTGGTTTTGTTAGTTTATTTCTTCATTGTGTTGCAATGCACCATCTCCTCAATCTTTGCCTCCTAAAAAACTAACTCAGACTTCCACTCAATGCAAATTTGAAAGTTTTAAAGTTAGACTGTAGGGGCATGCACCCACAAAATCCGTGACACTACATTTTACATCTTATAAAGTGGGCAATGAAGCCAGTGATGGTTCACTATCTTTCCCAGAGACACTAGTCTATAAAATACCATTATTTTTAAGACATATAACAACCTATTCCCCCCTCTGCCAAACAGGAGGTCCAACAACAAACTCAAATATCTACTGGCAACCCCCCTTATTCCAAATATAACCCAGCGTCGAGTGTACCCTTTGCGGGGGCACGGACGTCGTTCTGAGCACTCCACCCCACATTCTTCAGTCACTCCCACTGCCCCTCCTCGCAACCTTCCCACTTTAAAACAGTAGCAGCTCTATGCTGGGAGGCGAGCTGGCTGAAACACCAGAGTAACTAAATCAGATAGACGTGTTAATTTGGAGTTGCTGTCAAAAAGGGAGGGGAACTCTTTGGATGACTGGAAACGTGTTAAGAGGAAATGGATAACGATTTCCTTTCAGCAAACTGGCCGCATTGGCCTTTTCTGGTCCACATACACACCGATCCACAAATATACAAGGAGACTGATGTAGGAGTGGAAATATATGTAGGGAACTAATTTTAATACATGTATAGGTGCCATGAATCTTTTTTTTTTTTAAAAAAAAGGTAAGATTTAGCATCAAAAACCACAAACAGAAATACAAACACGTCAAAGCATCTCTAATTGAGCTGCTTTCTGAAGCTGATCTCAATATCTGACAGTTTACAAAACAATATGTTCGATCTATGGCAACTGATGAGCAAATTATAGCTCTGACTCACCCCATACAAAACCTGGGGATGCCCACACTCGTTTTAGTAGACCGAAAACAGAAATTAAATCTTTCTATGGCAGCAAAAGTATGACCCTCAGAATTCAGAAGCTTGAAGCATGTCTCAGTTGGACTTGCTGCTTTATGTATAACATCAAAAAACGAGCTGCATTATCAGTCAAAACAATGAGACAATTCTAAGACTAAAATAAAAGATGCTCATTGTTGTTTTAAATTCTCGACGTTTGCATCCAAGGATATGCAGCACTATTTTCAACAAGTAAAATCTGCCTCATGAGTTTGATTGTTTTTTTTCCAGTTAAGAAAGCTGGTAGATTTCCATTGACCTGTCAGCAGTTCAAAACAAAGGGTCATATAATTCATTCCCGTTGTATGATCTTTTCCTTTGGTTCCTCCCTTCTACTTACACGTGAGGACTTTTGCTTTGTATAATGTTTCACAGTTCCTGCTAAATATTTCCTTTATATTTAAGCCTTCCCTGGAAACTGCAGGACACAAAGATTAAATATTAAACAGTAGATATTGTGTTTGTGTCATGTTATACTGCTCAAGTTTACGATGTTTGTATCAGGAGTTGGTTTGTGAAATCATCCACTGCACCTGTTAATCATTACAATGTGTGTCATGATTTCGATCTATTATTCATTCGTTTTACTTTTGTTCACTTCATAATGAATAACTTTTCCTGCTTTTTTCCAGATGATGTGGTCATCCCAGCGATATCTTCACCTCTCACTGGAGCGAGTGTGAAGCAGCAGGGATGAGAATCAGCTCCTCCAAATCTGAGGACATTCGTGTGTTTTTCATCAAAGTACAAACATAAAATCAAGTCATAAACCCTAAGCTGAGAAAAGAAAAAAAAGAAGCAAAATTAAATACATTACATTTTGTAAACAACTTGTTAGAGTCAGCATTATGCTCCTTATCAAGTCATAATTTTACATTACTCTGTTTATTATACTTTCTAAAACAGTTTGTATGATCTAAATTCCAGAAACGCTGTATTTTCTTGTACTGCAAAACCTTTTTGGGTCTATCTGAACTGGTTCATTTTAGTGTTGTCTCTTAAAGGCAGCTGAAGAAGTATTCAAACTAGCCTACATTGTGACATAGATAAGTGACAGAGGAAACTGGAAAGTGTTTCAAGCAGTGCAGAGAAACAGTGTCACCCTTCAGATCTTTCATATCCATAAATAAAAACCTGTATAATACACAGAAAGAAGAGAAGAAGGTATATACCCTAAAAAGGGCCTATCACCATACCATTATCAAACTATTTTCCATATACAAGTAATCCAAACGTCCGCCACACAGCTCACAGCCATCTTTGACTGCAGGACTATCTACATCTTTACGATCAAACCAAGTCTTGTTAAAAACGTACCAGTAAATCAAAACAAAGGAGGGATGAAGGGTCCACTTGGGGATGTAAACCTGCTGACTTCAAGTCTTGAAATTGGGATTTTGTTATAATGATACCCTGTGGGATAATCTAATTCCCACATGACGTGAATCAGGTTGTGAAGAACATTTATTTCCACCATAATTACACCCTAATTACATCTTAATTGTAAAGAAGGCTTGGGTTTGCATATGGGTGTGCATGTGTTTGCACAAGCCAAAAAAATGTCGAAGAGGCTGCTTAGAAAAGACGGCAAGGTGTAATTGAACTCTGTGAAGTCCCAGACATCATGGCTGTTGCAGCAGCACTTAATGTGCCTCTCATTAGACACCGGAGTCTCCTTCTGTCTCCAAAGGAAGACAAGAAGCTGCCTACAGCGCATCCTCCTACTCTCAACACTGGCTCCCACTTAGAGCTTGAGATATATGCTGACCACAGTGAAAGGTCCTCATCCTTAGAGATGAGGCTTTTTCCTGTCTGTAGAGTGACAAATTTCTGTGGACGGATGAGTGCACTGGTGGTATAGCATATTCATAAATCAGTATCCGTCAAACAATGTTACGCTCATCAAAAATGGCTAAAGCGGCACGTAAAAAAGATCTTTGTATAGTTTGAATTAGATTTTGTGTGTACGTTACTATATTGTTGCTATTCATGTCACGTTATACAGGGGTATCAAAAGGGAAGAAAATATTTACCAAAGTAAAATATGCAAATCATTAAAAACATAATTTCTTATAATGTGCAACTTAAATAATTTCAGGAATAGCTATAAGATGTAAATAAGGAATAAATAGAAACAATCAGAACACTCTAACAAAGGTGCTGCAGATTCCAGTTTTGATACCACTTTTAGATCTCAAACCTTTTGTGCATCTTGTTAAAAATGTAACTGAACATTGTGAAACTCATTTCGTTTTGCGTCCTATAATTAACTTGTTGCTGCATGCAACTTATATAAAGCTTGGACATATTACCCAAACTCCCTGAAATGCAACATGTCAAAAGTACATGTGAAGATTTGTCTCAGTATCCTGAGTACTCGCATTATTGAATCAACATATTGCTACTTTTCCTTCATTAAGGCAACCACATTAAAAATGAAATTCAGATTATTTCATTAAACTCCAAATGAAGTCTTGTTCATGCCTGATGAATTTGGTCACTGCAGGAATGTTAGCAACAATACACCCCTGTAAACTTGTATATACTGATGTGTGAGGTGCTTATTGCAATATTTATCCTCGGTTAGCAATGATGTCACTCCTAAGAAAATGACACCTTAACTAGAAGGCCTTGTGCAAAGACAAATATAACCAAGCTGCTTCACCTTTTCCGTTTTACTTACAGGCAGTATTTATGTCACATCTGCAATAACTGCACCTTCTTGGGTTTTGATGGATTGCACAGATGCTTACAAAAACAGAGCTGCCCACAAAGTCTTCCCTCCTATTCCTGTTTTTCCAGAGTACCAAACAACCCGCAAAAAGCGAAACTAAAAACACCCATTCCACCAGGGGGTTGTTTTGTGAAGCAAGTTCAACAAAGCCAATCTCTCTTTGGGAGAGCGAAAGAAATATGAAAGCTGAGACCAGACGGAACTGGAACTACGATGGTTGTTATCAGCTGAATTCCTAAATCCCGGTTCTCCGCTTCTGGTACCATCACGCTCACATTAAATTAAAAAAAAAAAAAAAAAAAAAAAAAATATTGCCCCACACCATTTCTTTCACAGCACATTCACCAATCTCCTCCTGGCACTCAATCCATAAAAACAGCAGGCAGTGCGAATAGAAAAGTGTGAAGAATACTGATAATAAAAATGCTGCTGGAGTACAAACATCAAATTATTAGTTGTCCAAAGTCACAAGTTTTTATGTTCAGCTTAGTGTAAAACAATGTACCATGAAAGCTGTTATTTAATGATCTAGCTGCAAGAAAGCTCCCAAATTCTCAACTAGAGTCTTAAAAGGAGGATTATAACGATTAGTCAGCATAATCAATGCAATTGATTATTTAAAAAAAAAACATTTAAAAAAGAACCGATGATCCATCATTTTTAGCGTTGCCCCTCGTACAAAGCCATACCAGTGTCACAGACAAACAAGTCTCTCTTTGCTGCTCAGAGGGCTCAGATGTTATTGTAATTCACAACAGGAAGTACAGGTGAAGTATAGTTTACATGCAGCTCAATAAAGAAGATGAACAGCAGCACGTAAGCAGTTAAGAGGGAAACAGGTGGGGAGAGAGGGATTAAAGAAGCAGTGCTGACATATGGTGGATGTCTTGCTGCTTTGAAGTGGCCCATGTGATGATGGAGATGCCACTGAGTGCCAGCAGTATTTGTCTACCTCAGCCGTCTTCTGCCTCAATCATCTGCCGTCCATGTACTAGTGGCCATTTGCATGTGTGAGATGTGATATGAAACTGTCATTTCGCGGCATGATTACGATGAGGAACGTGGAGAGCATGGGAGAAATAATCACTGACTTCTCCAGGAGCTGTTAAACAATCAGGATTAGACCACTGCAAAAAGTTACAGCACTAAAAAAAGAGCATGTTTTCCTCTTCTTTTTTTCTCTCTCATCGATACTGTTGAGTAAAACCTTTTATCATCAAGATTTAACAGCTGGAGTGTTTTCTGACACTGTAGTTAACTGGTGACCTGCCTCGGGTGTTCCTTGCCTCCAGTCAGGACCAAACTTGTGATCCTGAAAGGGATTAAAACCGATATGGAGAATGAATTAATGTTTTTTGATGTAATAGCTCATTTTCCGTTCTGGATCTTATTAGTCATCTAGTAAATACAAATCCGTTTACAACAGTTTAAACTGATTGTGAGGACAATGCAAATATATGTCCTCTCCCGCCTCCATGATTCCCGTAGTAACACCAAAGAGACACCCTGCAGTTAAACTGTATGTGCAAAGATAATGAATGAAATGCAAATGAATTGTCCTTTTTTGCCAGTGACTGGCTGGTTGTAGATGCTTTCATTGGATGGCGTGGTTAAATTGAGGCACTAATTTAATACTGATCATTACTCCTTGATGTCAAGCAGCAGAGGTTAGGTGACAATGTGCAAATGATACTGGCCCATTTTTAGATCAAGTAAATATGGTACTCTGTTTATAACACAGGGTGCTTATCCTCTGAAGGAAATACAGATGAAAAAAAAAGGGGTAGATATTCGGAGTCTCTTTGTCTCAAAAGTCTTTAACAGTTTATGAAACCTGGCATTTTCCACAACCAGATAAGCTGCAGCAGATTTACACAGTTTATGCTCTTTCTGAATTGAAAAGGACAGTTAACATTATTGCATTAATTCTTGTTTGATTAGTCAGGCTTGGCAGGGTAGGAAAATATTTGACACATCAACATGTGCATTTTATTTAGTTTGTGCTTTCCAGTAAGCTCATAAAGTCAGAAACTTGTCCAGACGTCAACAGACTGCATTTTATGTCACTCCTGGCTGAACACTTGATTCTTTTCCCACTCCAGTCATCATGTAGGCACAATGCTAGTTAAAATAAATACTACTTCTTCTTTTGTGTATTTTATTAACTTGATTTAGCAAATTAGTATTTCTACTGGCTCTAAAAATAACATTAATGACTGTTTACCATCATCCAGTAAAGGTTGCAAACTCCTGAGTATGTAAGATCACTGCTTCTTATGGTCTGTTCAGACCAAGCGTTTAAAAAATATTTGCTTCGTGTTAGTTGTGGGTGCTCGAGTTGTTTTTGCAGCATTTTGTAACAAGTAAATATTCACCCTTTGGAGAAGGGAAACAATATTTCTGATGCATTCTAGCAACATTTAGTTCCACTTTTGCTCATTTTGCTTGTTTTTACAAGTCTGTAGTTATTATAGATACGAAAAATATAGTCTGCTCCCAAACAAATTACTGAGGGCATTGTTCGTCACTTAAGCTTTTATTTCACGTTAATATTTTATTAGATTACTCCCTCTGTGCTTATGCCTGTGTCCCAGTTGTGCAAAAGTATTACACTTGCACTGGTTATATTTTGGCATTAAACTAATGTTTATGCTAAAATTGTTGAACAGAAGAAAAAATGATTAAAAAAAACAAACATTCTTGAGTATAAGACCATACAGACCAATCGTATATCTGTATGTTTGGCATCATAATCTTCATCCTACTTCCCATACCTGAGCCCTAGAAGAACTTCAACACTGATAGGCTGCTGCTCGTGTCAACTCATCTATCCACTTCCTTCCGCTGACTTTATATCGTGCCAGCTTTGTAGCTTTTTTCACGTTGTTCTGAACAGACAGGTAAAATCTGAACACTACTACACTTAGGCTAAGCTCGATGACAAAAAACAATGCCCTGCTCTGTGAGGACATTTAAGGACAATATGAGAGACACCATTGTAAGGATGGAGGAAAAAGTCATACTTTACCTAATACATTAATGTAAGTTGAGGCTTGTGTATTGCCCAGAGGAAATGTTGCCACTTTGCAGGTGTACGACCCAATATCTGCAAAACCAACTCCTTCAAGGGTAATGGTGGCATCTCGTTTTGAAGGGGAAACAAATGAGATGCGTTTGCCGTATTCAGGAGAGTATGAGATCCCATACTCAGGATGGAACACTGCCAGGGTAATGGTGCCTGAAGGAAGACGGCGCTCCCAGGAGCTCTGAGTGAGATTGAGGTCTGCACCGAGCTCTATTCTGCAGCCAATCGTGATGTTCTTCCCCAGGACAGCGTTCATGTTTTCAGGAACGATTACTTTACTGCTCACACCTGATGAGAGAAGAGGACAAAGATCACATTCAGATGAGCAATACTATATTGTTGTAGATGTAACTTAAACACAGAATTCAATAACATTTTATAATTACTGCAGCAAAAGACTACAGTCTTTAATTCTCTTGTGTAGTGACAGTAAATTCGTCAGGAGTTAACAGATTAATACGTGCACATACACTAAATGAGCACTTTGTCTCATTCAGTGCTCTCACACTTAAGTTAAAAATAAACAATGATAGTTTTACTTGTTTCCCAGGGTTACAGTGATAGTCATCAGTTTCATGATTTTTGTAATAAAGTTGAAAACGGGGAAAAAAAGAACCATTTACGCCGGGTGACTGTTCTGCTTTGTGTCTAACGAGCAACACACTTTCACCACAGGACACTCAGACTTTTCCTCTTGCTAATTATCAGAGCACCTTTATAATTAACTACAAAAAAAACTTGGAAGGAGATGAAGGGAAGTAAGGAACTAAATGGTTTATATTCATCCTTTTTATGTGGCCCCTAATTTGATTCAAGGCTCAGGGCATAGCTTTTTAAAATGCCATATTTTTAAAAGTTGAAATGAAAGTTTTTTTTTCTTCATCTTGGGAGTGTGTAGTTGGGTGTCTGAAATCATTAAAAATGATGGCAAAGAGCTAGTTTTATCCAGCCTCTGCATCTTTATCTACAACTCTGACCTCCAGCCAAAATCAGCTTAGAAGAAGAGCTTAATTGCTGTGTCTTGTAAGAAGGATGATAAAACTGTTTTACCCTTATATTTTGCATTAGTACTAACATAAAATTCTGATAAGCTGTTATATAATTTACTGAAGAAAAACAAAGAGTCAACAATGCTCCTGAGTACTTCTATCCTGGCTTGGACAGCCAACTTCTAATCAAACTACTTGAGGTTTTTGTTCTTCAGTTTTGTTCCTTGTCAGAAAATATAAATTCTATTCTCCTAATTGCACCAAAAGGAGCAACAATATTACCTGCAAGAATTTACAAAACAATGAACATACAAGCAGGAGTTCTTGACATTAGTATCAAAAAACAAATAAAACACAAGGAAATTTAAGGGTTTATGAAGCCCCGGGGGTTGGCTGTGGCCCCCACCATGCAGTCTGGCTCCGGGGTTTCACAGCCTCCTCCTTTCCCTGTTCCCTGTGATAGTGGGATAATGTTCCCTCACTGGTTCTTCTGTGCCCAATAATGTTTTACATGTTATTTATTTTAATCTTTGATTGTGTTTTATCATTGATAGAGATCACAGTCAGTCTGGGAAAGGGAGGGCGATGGGTGGGACTGGTTTTGTTTTTAACTGGTAAAGCACTTTGTGCTGCATTTTATTGTACGAAAAGTGCTGCACAAATAAAGTTTGATTGATTGAAGCCTATATGCCACTGAAGAGTTATGACAATTATGACATTACCAGCCTTATGGCTTTTATATTTCTTTAGCAGTCTTATCTGTGGTGTGGTATTAAACAACCGTTCACTCTTGATTATATATATATATATATATATATATATATATATATATATATATATATATATATATATATATAATATGGGGGGAATAAGACTGACAGCTCCACCGAAGCTGTGGTTGTGGTGGTAACAGCTAACTTAAAAGTACCAAGTATTTTCAGTGAACTTCACTTCAGATCTGTGAATAAAGACCTAGCGGAGCATAATTACACTTATTTTAAAGACAACATAGCTTGTGCAAGTTCTTGAGTGAAAAGACTGCCACGACTGGCTCTAGGTTGGTCTGGAAGAGTCTGGAGGACAAAACTGAGACAACAGCCTATAGCTCATTTGTCACCAGTCCTGGCAGAAGCCAGAACAACCAGCTCCTGCACCTGATCCATCCTCCAAGTTGGAGTGGACCCTTTCAAGTGACTTTCCCCGGACTTCCGCCGGGTCTGAGCTTTGACAGTGCCCTGGGGACGTCCGGGTTGTTGTTAGTAAGCCCAGTGTCAACCATTCGAAGGTTGTGGTGGAACTCGGGCTACCTTGTTTCAGCTCCAGAATTTCGAATGTTTTGGTAGCAACAACAGAAATAAGAATGACTGGACTGAATCAGTCAGAATGAATTTAAGGTAATGATAATTAGCATCAGCATGAGCTAATTCAAACCAAAACAGCAAGGTGTGGTGACTGAGCCTCACTGGGCATGTTTCAGATGATGGGCTTCTTTAGTCCACCCACATTTGCCTATTTTTGGATTAATCAAGGATGGGTGGAGTCATCTCTTGCAACTATAGTTAAGTCTAGAGGCCTGAAAAAAGGCAAAACATCACAAGGGTTTGTTCAGTTCTTTTTACACAGTCTATGGCCTAAACTGATTGCAAAAAGGTAGAAATCAACTTAAAACTCAAGACTTCTTTTGTTTTCCTTTGTGGCACTTAAGTGCATTTAACAGTCAGTTACGTTTCATTTCCAATTCACCAGAAAAACAGGAAACAGCAGCAAACATAATGAACTACAGCAAAAGCCAACATGCTGCATATAGCTCTCCTTTTTATCCGTTTGTCGTTTGTTGAGCTGGAATATATTTTCAATAGAATCATGACACCAACAATCAGAATCACATCACGTAACTGCCAAGGACTCACACTCCTAGTAATCTACACATCACTGTTGACAGAGCTGCTAAGGAGTTGTAGCACAACAAAAACATCCAGCTCGGTCAGAGTGAATGCCAAATTTTGGAAAACTAACCTGAAATAAATCCTAAATTATAGATTACAGCTGCTACTCAAAGTGAAAAAAAAAAATCCATCCTCGTTTGTTTGTTTTGGTTCCCTTTTTTGTGTGAGAATAATCATATATTACTCACTTATAGAAACAGTTACTTTTAAGAGGCTGTACAAAGATTTACAAAACTGTTCCAGGCAGAAATGGAAAGAAAACCTGTATCAAACTGTGTCTGTTTTTACATTTTATATGAAAACGTATAATGTTGATTTTAAAAAAAAAGAAGTAATGGTAATTATAAGTAACACAGTGAGATTAAGCTATATTTAAGAGTCATAAATTTCCACTTAGTGTGTGTCTCAGATGTGTATGGGGCTTCTAAAAGTGGTCCACTGACTGGTATTTCAAGTCTTTGGCATAAATGTGAGCTGTAAGCCACAGCAATGCTATCATGGTTTGCGAGTAATATAGCCAAGTAGACCGAGGCTCCCCGTGCTCCATTACGTCCCCTGTAATTTCAGTGATTACACACACACTCACACACACTCACACACACACACACACACATAGAATTTCTCTCTCCCAAAATAAGTGTGTGACCATGTGTGTCAGAGTCAGGCTTTCTGTTTGAATAGCTGCTCGCTCTTAGATACGTGGATTGCTTTGTGAAGTTTCATGCTCAAATATCACATTTGGGCTTTCCTGTTTGTTTTTTTTCGCCATTCAAATCTACGTTTTCAGAAGATCTTACCTATGCTTTTCCTTTGTGGCGTATCCTGATTCAACACAGTTCTGCATTATATTCAGTCTTTTAACCCATTACCTTATCAAACTCAACTTGTCTTATTTGTGATCCACTTGAATAGACCATCTGGGAAAGTCACTTTAGATGACTACACCATTTTGACAGAACAATTTAGACATTTGTTTAGTTCTATTTCCCACCTTTTATTCAGGATCTGGTCTAAAAAGGCTGGCACTGGTATAATGTAGAACTGGTATATTTGCAGTGAGGGTCTTACCCAGTGTTTGGATTGCTTCTGTCAATTTTCTTGAGTGCATCGGTGTGGGGGAGTATCAGGGTCAGGGCCATGTGGCTTTTACATTCTCCACTCTACAGTCATCTGAGCTGACATGACAGCTGTTTGTTGTCACCCTTTTTGTGCAACTTGCACATTATATTTTTTTATTGAAAAAAAAAACAAAAAAACATAATGAAGCTACATAACAATGACAAAACTTGACATTAATATAAAGGCCTGCAATGCATCCAAAACTGGCATAAGAATGCCAGAAAAAATGCTTTGTGGCACACTTTGAGTAGTAAACCAACATAGTTGGCATGCGTGACATTGCACTGATGCTTGCAGACACGTGTCATGGACCAGGCTTCTTCTCAATATGCTCCACATACTGCAGCGACCTGACACGCTGCTCCAACTGCTACCGTGCGTCGTCTTGGTGTGTCAGCTTTCAGGCCCGTCAAAGCACACAAAGAAACTAAACTCCGTCCATGCAATGTTCTGTTTGTTTTACAGTAAAGCATTTGGAAACAAGGTGGAGAAGAGGGAGGGAGACAAACGGGGGGGTTGTTTAAAGAGGGCTCCACCCTTAGCATTAGGGGGTAGAGACAGATGGCCTCTGCACGGGATACCTACAGCCAGAAGGAGAGTGGGGAAACTTGGCTGTGTTAGCTGCAAGCATGAAGAACACAGGCAGGTCTCACAAACTAGAGCACCGTGACATATTATATAAAATACTGCAGGCAAATGAAATGTAAGCAGTGTGTTAACCAGCGCTTCATCAGAGGAACAGGCTTACTGCTGTAGAGCCAAAGCCCAGCTCAGGAGTGTTACTGTATTTATTACTGCTAATCAATCTTATCTACTAAACAAAAAATGTTCAGGTCTTTAAAGACGATACACAAGAAAAGATACATTTGCTGCTCATCATAATGTGTTACTTTGAATGCTTACTCCACAGAAAAGAAAGAGGAAAAACTTGAAACAGCTAATCTGACCGAAGAGAAATAGGTTGCACTTTTGCCCCATTTTCCCTGAGAAACTCGAGGAAAGAATGAACTCATGGGAAGGAAATGCTTGCTCTTTGAAGAAATGCTTCATATTTGTTTCTTTCCGTCCTGACATCACTAATTGCGACAAGCTGCTCGAAAGACGCAAGGGTAAATCAAAACCTTCCCTTTTGCCTGGCAACTGGCTCGAGCATTCCACATTGGCCACTTGATGAGCCAAAATCTCCACCTACCCAGACCTGACCCTGCGTTGGCCCTGACCTCCCCAGGAGAGGCCGTCTCCCTGCTTGGGATCCTCCTAGTAAAGCCTGCGGTGCATGTCAGGGCCGTGAGAGACAAGAGAGATCCACTGCCAGAGACATTCACGAGCAGTAACAAAATAGACAATATGTCATGTTCATGTAGACAAACTCCATGCATAGATTATCATGTCAAACGGCACTCATGAGGAACTGATCTGAAGACCTCACAGAAGAAGAATGCAGACACAAGATCTGCGCAGGAGGGAATGTGGTTTAAGACTAAAGCAAGAGGAAACTGGGCTGAGTAGAGGATGAATGAGGACACAAAGCAAGAAAGAGGGCAGTGATTGAGAAAGTACAGAAATTAGATGACAGATGAATAGGTTGGAGCAGCTGTGAGGAAGATGTAACACTGCAATTGGCCGGGGTAATCATTATTATACACTGTGCTCTCATTTTAAAGAAAAAAATAAAAAGGAATGAAAAGTCATCTCCTGGACTCAAGTTGGCAAATAAAAAAGTCCTGTAATGATTAGTATGATTCAGCTTCCAACAAGTTATGAAACCAGTGCAGTGAGCAGTTTCTCATTCCTTGACAACCTTGTCAGATAAAACATCCTGCGGTCATGGAAAAGATGTCACTGTTTCAGAAAGATCAAATCATTGATCTGCATCAAGCAAACAACTAAGGAGACTGATGGTGCTAGTAAAACTTGACTACCTGTCCAGCGTTTTATTAAAACCTGAAAGGCTAGTGGTAAACAATCATCATTTTCAAGAAAGAAATGATGTAACGAATACATGATCGATCATGACTGTATACCTAATATGTTTGGGGAAAACTGAATTGAAGAAAATAAACAGAACTCACATTATTATTTGAGAGTGAAAGTGACAACAAACAGAGCTCGAGACATTGATACTGAACAGCTGTGTAACCACAAGAAAGCCACTTATCAGTGAGGCTAATTGAAAAAATAAGGAGTTTAATTTGTTTTGGAGCAGAAAGACTGGACTCCAGAGCAACAGAAAAAGGTCACGTGGTCCAAGTCTTCTTCTTCAGAGTGATGGGCGCATCGGGGTAAGAGGAACAATGGATGAAGTAATGCACTCATCATGCATAAGGCCTATGTTATGGTCTGTGTTATAGTCTAAGGTTTCTTTAACTGGTCAAGTCCAAGTTCAGGAATATGAGTTGGAAAAGAGGCCATCTGATGACATGAATATACTGAATAAGCAGGATTTTCCATAAATAATCTTTTTCCTCCATCCCTGATGATAAGGGTATATTTCAAATCAACCATGCCATGATTCATAGTTCTCCGATTGTGAAAGAATGTTTCAGGAAGCATAAGATATTATTTCCAACAGGACAACAGTGAGTCCAGACCGGTTGTCCTGTAGCAGTTCAACTCTCATCAGCTTAAGATCTTGGTCAAAACCTCACATAAAAATAAATATGGGGACATTTTAGATCAATTAATCAAAATGGATAATGCAAAGCTGAACCCACTGATTATATATTTAGTTATTGATAATGAAATATATCTATTTATAATTGTAATAATAACTTAAGCAACAATAAGCTGCATCATGGTGATTTCTTAACTACAAGTATATCAAAATATAATCTGAAGGGATGTCTGCATTTTGTCAAAAAAAAAATTCCTCTTTTATTTTGTGTGAGTGTGGCTTTTATCATCTGAGTAAAAAGATAGAAATTAAAATGCAAAACTTGTAACAGTTGGTCAATTGCAATGTCACTGGGATTTTATTACTGCGCACTAAATTTGAGGGATCTTCAGCTTTAAAGACAGCAAAGGCCACCAGGTCAGCTGGTAGAATAGAGGCATCATTTGCTTGGCATTGTTGACTTCGAGAGTTGTGGCCTGGGGTAAGTGAACGTCACATAATGCCTATACATCTAACGCAGGTCTCCTAGAGCCCTGCTCCATTTCTGTTAGGCACATAACTGTCTTAATCAGTCAGAAACAGGATAGGCTAAGTGTTGAATCACATGTTTTATAGCTTGCCTTTATTGTAAGAAATATTTGTACAAAGTGAAGAAAAAACATTAGTCCCCACACCAGCTATAATCAACCCCCTTCCTTCCTAGCATTGTGTCCTGTGAGGGCGTGAGGCTTTTTTAGTGGGCTAATTGATGGTGGAGACAAACACAGGCTGACAGACCTTTTTTTTTAAGGGGGGGGGGCAGGTGGGCCTCTTTCACGTGTCACTGCCCTCTTCAAAACCCTTTTCTCTTTGCTCCTCCATAGTGATGTGGAATAGGGCGCCCTTCTCATCTGTCACATTTGATTAAAACATCAGTGCTTAAGAGAAAAGGATCAATAGTGTTGACATAGATAGTGTCATCACAGGTTGCAACTTTTCATAAGAGTCAACTGTGGCTGTGCTGTAGGACTCTCTGAAGGACAAGGTCTGCCACTGTGTACCAAAGCAACACAAACATTCCTTCAGCATCCTGCCTTGGTGTGTGGGATTTGTTATTCTCTGCTGTGGGGGTTTGTGGTATTTTAGTATGAGCAAACAATGCAACAGACCTAAAAGTGGGTTGTCGTGTTATTTTTCCATCCATGTAAAAAATGTGTAAAGACAGAAATGCAATTAATTCATGTCAAGTGTGGTAACAAATCACAGAGAGGAATTTCCTATGGACTGTGAGAAAAATTAACTTAATTTCAGAGCTGTTTGTTTTAGACAGAGAAATTAAAGCGGAAGTCTTTCTAAATTAGACTATAGGTGCATTTTCATTACACTTTTTTGCCAAATAAAATCGTGACTGAATTTGCAATCAAAGTATTCTGGTGTTTTCACTGAACGCTGATTTTCGAAATATAAGAGTAATTTTCTTAAGTTGTCCTCCAAAAATTCTCTTTAAAAGGAGAAAGAAGGAAAATCTCAACATTAAAGAAGATGGGCAAAAATATATTTAGCCTTTGACACAAGAATTACGTTTATTTGAAAAACGCAGTTTAGTGGAAACATCAACCCCTAGCAGCACTACCTGTATCGTGAAATCAGAGTTTTGATTTTCTTTTGCAAGAAAGTGTAATAGAAACATGTCTTGTCCTGCTAGTTAACCAAGCAGATCATCAATATTTCAGTATTTTTAGACAGTATTATGTCGTATCTTCTTGGCTCAAAAATATAAGACAGATTGTTTAATATTTAGCAATGCTTACATAATAAACAAAGACAATGTGAAATATAGCACATCTGGTTATGGCAACTTTAAAACTGTAGTCAGTTGTGAATATTTCTATTTGGAAATTCGGTTGCATGCCATCTGAAATTAGACTGAGACACAACATTATGTCAGTTTTGTTTTAAACAGTGTTGCAGGATGTTTATTATGGATATGAAATAGTATTACTACCCCACAATCGGATACTTTGATGGCATTGTTAATATTTTCTAAAAAAAAAAAAAAACTAAACAGAGTGAGAACAGAATTATTTAATTTTATATGCAGAATATAAAATATACAATTTACTTATAAATAATATAAAATAGGAAAAATAATTTAATGGGTGCATTCATGTGAAGTCAATTTGAACATTTAGGCTCTGACCAGAGCACTCTGGAGAAAGTGTCATATTTAGTCAAACTGAATCATGAAATATAAAAAAATAAAGTTTAAAAAAAAAAAAAAATCACGTTCAGCTAATAAATACTATAACATAATTAAATGCTGCATTGTCAACAAAAGTTAAGCACATGTTGATGATAATACCTCAGTTCAAAAATCTGACTGCAGTTTCTTTTTCTGATCACCTTCTTATTGAGCCACATGGGCTTCATTTAAGAAAAACATATCCAAAAGCAAGAAAGAAACAATATTTCTTTCATCAAGACACCACCAACAACAGAATTTAGGCTATCCAGTCAAAATGTTACGCTTATAGTGCTGAAGCGGATGTCTCTTTCAAAAAATCTGAAATAAAACACACATGTGAATTCTCTCTCTTTAAAATTAAATGTAATTCAATTAACAAAAAATGAGCACACAACAAAAAACTTAAAAAAAAAAAACAATTGGTGTTAAAAACTGCCAGAAGCTGGTATAGATTGTGACTGTTGCAAAGCAAATAACAAAACAAAGGACTAAACAAGAACAGACATAATTAAACATAACGTTTCAAATTAGCAATTACTTCAAGTATTTCCCCTTTTAAGAGCAAACTGATGTTTTTATGGTAATGTATTAAAAAAATCTGTCTGTCTGTATCAAATGTGGTACAGACAAATAATATGATAGGGAGCTAGAAATCCTGACACTCAGGGTTTCTATGCCTTCAAATACTTTTTCTCACCAGGTATCTCTACAATGTTTATTCCTGTCTATCCTTTACATGACCTGGTCTACCAAAGACTCAAAATTCATCTGAATGGTCCTAATTACAACAGCAAGAACAGCAGGGTTCATCAACCCAAGCAGGGCTGCTCGTGTCTCACACATCAGCTCCCGATGATTCTACCACACCTACCAGCAGTTCCACCTGCATGGGCTATGCTGGCTTGAATTATTCTTTTTGAGTGTGAAATTTTATTTAGCACGGCATTTATGCACCCTGGTTCAACACTGAATGGAATTTTATTTAATCATGATTTCAATGTTGATCAAAACTCTAAATTTTTATTTTTTAAATGAAATAATCAAGCAGCCTTATTAGACAGTGCTGGAGGCTTCACAGAAAAGAGAATGGGCTCTGGGCTAAACACTGACTCCACTGTTTTGGCCTAGCTCTAAATAGGCTACTATATTTTCATTATAGTCATGTAACATAATGGAGACATAGTTTCCCAGCAGCACAGGGACTCCAGGGAGAATCTGTTTTCCTTAACAATGATTCTCATGATTGTTCATTTTAGTTTTCTTGCATTGAACTCTTTTGCAGACAACTAAATGCATGCATAGGTAGAAAACTTGCATCTTGGTGAATATGTCATCTTGTTGCAGTTACTGGATTTTCTTTTCTTTTCTTAAAAAGAAAAAAAAACAGGACATCATAATTAGTTTTATAGTTCATTTAAAGAATAAAAAAAGTTTAGATTTCTCTACCTTCCTTAATGTTGTGTATTGTGACAACAAAATATGACTTCAAGAGTTGTTCTTTGAGTTTTTTTTTTCAGAAATCAGAGAAACTCTAGTCCATTTGTGACTGAACGTGCCACTAGCAGAAACTGCTTTTAATTTGCAAACACTGATGAAAAGTAGCTCATTCAAGAAACAACAAATTACAATGTGATTTTTGAGTGGTGTCTCTTCTTTTAAAAAAACAAAAACAAAAAACACACTTCACTTTGCATGGCAACTTGAAACTTAAGCTGGATCTCAAACAATCCACACCCCACAAAGGAGAGGGATGGAGTGAAGTGGAATGGCTCACTCCACCTCATAAAACAGCTGCTACAAAAAGTAGTCTAAATTTGTTTGTGAAGAGGTAGTAGTTGGACTGTTTGAGGTATTTTGACCAAAGCATATCGCAAACAATTTACTACAACCTCAAATTGTGTCTGTTTATAAAACTAGAGCAGAATAAGTTTTGTTTTGCCAACAAGTTATTCGTAAGTATTACGATTCCATGTCTTCTACATGTCCAGCTTTGACGATATGAAATACCTTAACTGTGATGATGTGATTGAATGTCAGAGAAATCTTTCCAGGTAAACACAACCAGTAAAGTACTGGCTTCTCAAAAGACATACAGTTAAGCCCAGACAGGCCAAACACACAGTTTCAGGTCATCCCCCCATTCAGCACAATGTCCTTACAGGCAAAAGTTGTATAAAAAAGTTGAGTGAAAGTGATGATGTCATTGCTCCTTCTTAGTTAAAGCACTAATTAGCTACTTTAAAGGCTCCTCATTTTGACTGAGGCTGTGGCCCATTTTGAAAGTTTGTTTGAGACACTTGAAAAACACAGAACTATTACGATATAGGTGTGCCTTACAAAAAAAAAAAAAAAAAGTCATCCCATAACTGCATAACTGTAACTCCACTGAATTGTCACGTCAGAAATGTTTGTTTATTAATGGCAGACTACAAACGACAACTGTTACCTAAAGAGTATTCAGGGTAAGAATATTGTCCAAGGCACGAGGAGTCACAAAATTAAGTGACAATTCTAACAGAGGATCCATTTTGAAAAAAAATCCAACCCATTTCTTATTCGGGATGCATTTGAAAGTGAACTGATTTAATGCTGAAAATTATGTCATGGATCACTGATTATCTGAACACCACACAACGATATTTGGCCTTTAGGCAAATTTCATTTAATATTGAGCAGGTTCTTTCCATCTGAATAGTAAGAGTTTAGACAAAGAATATCAGAGGATGTTATGGATTGGCTGGTAATAGGCTGTTAGCAGTAAGTCCTCAGAGACCCCTAGGTTATGGTATAGGGAATAGGCCTGCCTCTAACAGGTGTCATAAGACAGTATCTGTGGATTCTGGAGGCTGGATGAACACCTCAAACTCTTTGCCATGTACACTGAGTACTTCCTGTTCAGTTCTATTGAGAACTCACTGCTGTCCTGCTGGTGGAGGACTTATATTTACATATAGGAAGGTGTGGCTGGTCTGCAACATTTAGATATGTGGCAAATGTCAAATTATTCGTGTGAATGCCATGATGCATGATTTCCCAGCAGAATATTGGACTGTAATAAAATGAGCAGCATTGTTTACTGGGCAGTGATTAAATGTTGTGACTGACTGGTGTACTCCTTCAATCACTCGGCTTGATTATGTCTATATATTTGAACAAGCAGGCACAGGCAAATCTGTTCTTTTTTTTTTCTTTTGAAGAAGAAAATAATAATAGATAAAAAGGGATTAATTAAATTAATTTTAAGTGAAATATTTGTATTAAAAAGTTCTACTCAGTATACTCAAGTAATTTTATTTGAGTACAGGGAAAGTTTTAGAATCTGGTGCAGATTGGGAGATCTTTCATCGTGAGTATACAGTTAAACTCTCCAATTTAAAAAAAAAAAGAAAAAAAAAGGAAAAAAAGGATGAATAGGCTTGTGAAAGGAGCAAAAAACAAGGATCAATGGCTCAAACTTAGGGGGGAAAATCTGAATTATTCAAGAAAATTAAAATAAGTCCATGTCTTAGTAATGTCAACATCAATATCAACAAAAGAAGCTGTTTTGGACTTTTGCATAATCAGCATCCCTGAACATCAACAAGCACCACTCGTGACAGAGGAAGGAAGAAAAGCAGTCCAACAAAAACCTGCCTCAGTACTGTGTGTATCCAGTGGTCAATAAAAACAGTAGTTTGTGGCACCCCTTGCATTATGGTGGTCAGAGGAAGTTCATTTTCCCGGCACACCCACATTTCAGGGCATACAGTCTCACTCTCTTTCTACAACAGATTAAAGTTGTATTCTTGATTTACTTGTACCCACCCACTATGAACAGAGAGAATGAAAAGAGTTAGGTGTCCAGGTAACCCAAAACATGCGCTTAAAAAGCACAGCTGACTGAAGCACGAGTTTGCTGAACTCACAGAAAAAGGAAAAGTTCATTTTGATATGTCACTTTCTAAGATTAAGCAAGCTGCTCTGCCTAAAATGGCACTGTGTCATGATTTTTCTCAGCAAACTATATAGCCATGTCTAGACTTAATGAAAGAGGGCCAACACCTCTTTTCAGTGTACCAACTATACAATTTCTTCTCATACTTCTCCAAAGAGTTTCAGTTCAAATACAAAGACTTAAACGGGGGGGAGAGCCAGTGAAACAACATCCCTTTGTGTTTTTTTCTGGGATTCAAGTTACATCTCTGGGTCAAATTAGTGTTTCCAAATGAAAAAAACTCACTAGGAATTAAAAAAAGAAAACTTTTGATTGCATAAAGGCAGTATTCACCCATCTAATGTCAGTCTAACAGATCTGGGTTGTGAGGGTGTACCTTTAAACTGTGATTTTCTCCCCTTTAAATGATATTTATTCAATATTTGATAGTCTGATACTTTGTTAGAGCCCTAACTTGAACTGCACAGATGTGTTCTTCCAAACCAAACAGAAGTTAAACAAACAAACAAAAAAACATCAAGTTTGCCAGAAGTGAACGATGCTGCCATGGAGGGACAGAGCAACTAAGACATTTAGAAGAGTAGGAAAAAAGTATACAGACACTCCCTTTTGGTGATATTAAACATAAACAAAACCTGAAGTTTATTTGGCCTTATTTTATACAGCTTTGATCAGGATGAGAACATTTAATTTGCCTAATAGTCTGTCTGAAAATGGAGAGCATCCTAAACTACAACAGGCCAGGAAACTTAAATATGGAAAGCTATTGTGTGGATGGGAGGTGCAGTGTTGATGGCACTTGAGCAGAAATCAGGATGGAAAGAGTCGTTCAGAACCCATTGCCAGCTTTTACTGCAACTTTATGGATCACGAACAAGAGTTGTTTGGCAATTGTAAACCACAGTAGCCATCTCTAAACTGGAGGACAGGTATTCCCTTTCCAGATTTCAGTTCCTGATCCTACAAAGCAGTAATATGGTAATATTTACATAAAAATCCACATAAAACTGAAAGCTACTATTCACTTAGTCAGAGATTGTCTTTTTATAATCTTTTTTCCCCGTTTCTATGCATGCTGCAGGTTTGATTCCTTGACAAACACTGTGCTTGTGAGATTTGAAGTAGGATGTAGGTCTCTGTAGTTCCGATTTTTCATCCCAGCTGAACCCAAATCAGAAGAAAGATGGAGGCAGGAATAGCAGCTCTTTATCTACAAAACAGTAAGCATGTAAAGATTCTTTACATCCTTCCAGATGGGACAATGCTCCAGACAACAAGGCCCAGTATTTGACTGGTGGGTGTTAATAACCTCCCACTTGGGTGGCAGGGGGTGGGTCGGTGAACACAACAGCGTGCATGCCCATCCCACAGCTGAAAAGACTGAGACAAATAAGACTGTGCGGTGAAACAAGCCACACCTGTTTCCCATAACCTTTGTGTTCCTCTCCTGGGGAATTCAAACGCTGACTGTGCACATCCAGCATGTAAACCTTTAATATGAATTGTAAACCCACAGTGTGTCCAAGTGACCCTAACCTCGGTAACAAAGTGTAATCTATTCTTTTAGGGAAAAACCCTGATTCCTGAAAAACAGCAAGCAAAAACAGTTTAAAAAGTTTCCCTCTGTTCATTCACAGTAGGCAATTAACCATGGAAATATCTGGAAGCCATTTATATGGTGCCGTTTCCTATGACTCAGTGACTGAAACAGTAAGCTCCTGTCTATCTGAGATCTATTTGGTAGACAAGACATAGTGGCATAAAACAAAGTAAAAAATAGCACTGCCACTATTGGTATTTCTAAGTAATTTTCTCTTACTCCTCCCCATTTTAAATGGCAAATGGCTGGTCATTCCCGGTGCCAGCATAAATGGGATGTAGATGGAAAACAATGATAACGATCAATGTTGTGATTGACTCATGGAACCAAATGGTAATGTTAAAGGCCAAAGTTGGCAAAGTTGATATTTGTACATTATTAATACACCCAAATGGAAATCCTGCCCAACTTCCTTAACCTGTCTGTGGCACTTGGCTCTTTCACTCCAACAGAAGATGTAAATCTTTAAAGCAGCACAAAGGAACCTTTGTACTTTTGCGCTCAATGGCACCCCATAGGCGTGGAGGTTACAATTACAACTTAACTTGTTTGCATTCTCACTCAGTCACACTTATTTATTCTTCTGTTACTACATTTTCTTAGTTGCTTAATTGCCTCTACCAGGATGCCTACTGTAGCTCTGTGAGGTAATTTCATCACTGTTGATGTGTGGCATAGTGCCACGAAGCGATACATAGCTGTCACAACAGACCACTAGGACAGAGTCCAAACTTAGATTGGGTGGTGTTTGTCAACGGGGAAGAGAGCGAGCAAGAGCTTCCTAAACAAAAGCAAATATTCCTTCAAATTAAATTAAAACTAAAACACTTTAACATGAACAAAAGTCTTTTGTTTAGTCTTAAAAAGCCATAACAAAAAAAATAAGTCTCAGTTATAAGCTTCACACTTCACAGAAGTTGACAAAATTTGATTGCATATATACAAAATCTGCACATTTATTGAATTATCAAACGTTTGTTTGGATATGGAAGAAATAAGTGACTGCTTTTATGCAGAGCATTCTCTGACAAGTGCTAGAGTGTTTTATAGACTTGCAGGAAATGAAATAATTCTTAATAGAGTGCATCGACACTCTGCACTGCTGAGTGATGCTGAAAGGCAGATCGTGGAGGCTCTCTCTACACCGAGACCCACAAGTAGATGCAGGGTGGTAAGTATGATAATCTGTAGTGCAACAATCACCATTACAACCTGGTAGTAATGCTGTAAGGCGTTTGCCAAATGCCATTTAATAACAAAAGAAGAATGGCTGCTTTTGTCAGCCTCTGGTAAAGCATGAGTGATGCTGTGACCTTAGTCCTATGGAGTACAAATAAGAGAAACATGAGAAGACAAAGGTAGCTTTCAAGTTACTGAATGTAGCAAAAACGTTTCTAACCACAAGCTCATGAACATCTTCAAGGAATAAAAACAAGTGTAACCATTACATCAGTAAGTACTGGAAAATCTCCAGTACTGTCTTTCAGACTAAAGCCATGCTAGACTGGCACACTTATGAAAACTTTGCTTCAAGTCTACTAAACACTGGGGAGAGTACTAGAAAGATGCCGTTAGCCAATACTGAAAACCTAGAATGGCACTCTTAGCAATGGACAACAGATTTAGTGGTAATATCTGCTGATTACCTGGTAGATCATTTCCAGCACACTACAAAAGCTACACAAGCTCCAAAAGAAAAGAAGCAATTTCAGATTTTGACTGAGTATGAATTAGTGATGTAGTGAAGTACTGCTAAATACCACACTTAACTTTGTGCATGAAGAATCTATAGTATCTATCTCAATGGTTTATCTTGTGGCCACAAGCCTTCTGACAAAACATCTCAAACCCCCCCTCCCAAAAAACAAACAAACAAAAAAAAAAAAAACCCCAGATAAAAAGTCATTCAAAGTGTCAGAATTCAAGTAAAGCACGTCTGGATCTCTACATCACACTTCCATTTGCAGATGTCAGTAAAGGTTGCAGGATGGATTACCTTCCTGTATTGGGTCAAACATTTGAGATAAAAAAAAAAGTTAATTCATTTAATCAAAAGTAATAAATTTTGCCATGTGGGAAAAGAAAATGATTTCTTCTCAAGCAGCTCCAGATGAATCTAAGCTACCAGCCAATAAAACCACAAAGTGATACTGTGTCTGGCTCTGCCATCCCTGCCCTGCTTGGCACGAATTACAACATGGAAACTATGGCCACTGCTGAGCCACACCAATACTCCCGGGACACGTGCCCATCGCTCCATGCTGATCTTTTGACTGGCAGAAAATGAATGAAACATATATCCCCTGGTGGCAAAATTAGCAAAGGCATTCTAGTGCATACCCACAACCCCTGCGCCATAAGAGAGGGTCTTTTCAGCAGCAACACTTCTGACAGCGGTTCAGTTTTATCCTAGATCATATAGAGATGCTCATTTTTCTAAACAAAAACAAAACAGGCAGGAAAACCTGTTCATTTTAGCTATAAGCAATGCTTTAAATAAATGTTCATGTTAGCACTGAACATAAAAGTTAAATAATTCCTAGTGATATCAAACAGCAGTTCTACTTAAAATGCTTAAGCATGCTCAAATGCCCAAAGCATGCTCTATGATGAGCATGCTTTGGGAGTAAATTAAGTCATATTTTACTAATTTTGACATGCACTGGATTACCGAAATCATTTATGGTGTTATTCTATATTCCTTGCCTCAAGGACTTAGGCTCAAGGTGGACGTTAGTATTTCCTGAAAAGAAAGGTTTGACTAAGGCTGCATCCACACTGCTATGTTTACATATTAAGACATGAGTAGCACGGGTGTCTTGCATTCACACCACTCCAGCTACGTCGATGCTCTGAAATGAAAAGTATTTGATTTGTGTGTCGGTATTTTTCAAAGACAGCTCTTTTTGTTTTCCAAAAAAAGCTACCAGTCTGGCAGCTACCTTTTTTTGGTCTTAAGAACAATGAAGCAGGTAGGAGACACAAATTTGCATATTCAGTGGTCCAATAGCCTTCTCCTTTCCCAAATATCTATAGGGGTATCTTTCCATACATAGGCAGATGTGGAGTGTTGATTACTTCGTCATCACTTATTTTTAATACTTATAATGCAACTTCAAAAAAGAAAAAAAACATGTAATGCTTAGTAGAGTTAAATAGATGATGATACAATGTAAGAAAGATTCAAATAAGAGCTGCACAATAATTATGAAAACTAATACCTTGCAGTAATGTCCTTTTTCATGATATTAAGATGAAGAGATTCATTTAAACAGGTTCATCCAGATGGCCATTTCCTGATCTAATGTTGCTCTTTCGACAGGAGTTGCGGAAAACAGCATGCACAACAGCATTGAAAAGTGGATTCTCGTGGGGAAACTGTAGCTCCTTCTCAGTGTTCAGTTCAACAAGAGAGGGAGGAGGCAGACACAAACTGAAAAGTGATCAGTATCTAAGAGTGGGAAGACTAGTGCATAGGGGAAGGTTGGTCGGCGGCCCAATCCCACTTACTGTGTGGGGAGAGACAGACACAGACCCTGGCTGTGAGGACTTTTGCTTGAGCAGCCAGGCAGAAACTTTGTGTCTCGCAGGACTGAGACAAGTAGGATTGATCTAGTGGGAATCTCCGCGGTCCCTCTGATAAATAAACTGACTCACTTCCCTGGTCGATTTTGTTTCATTTTGCAATCGCATGTTCCTACTCTGCATTTTGCTGAGCGTTCATTCATCCTTGGCTTAATGTTCCTCACCAGTAACAAGGCCTGTGTTTTGAAAATAAACTTTTATTAAAAATAAAAATAATAAAATTCTCCACATACATAAGCCCTGGAGGACAAAAGAGAATAAATAATGCTTCAACTGGAAGATTTCCCTTTGTCATAGAAGATGGTAATTATTCAATTTTTTACCCTAAAAGTCACATTGTGCATCTGGTGATGTAGAAAACTGCCCTTCCACATATCACAATGATTATGCAACCCCACATTAAATGGACACCATTACAGATTGTGTTTTACAATACTTTTTTGCCGGTACAAAAGTATAAGACACATGATCTTTAGTTAGGATTGTGTGGATTAATCTGCTTTGACCTAAATTATCCTAAGAAACAACTGAATGTAGTGACTCAGTTGATTTTGTCATAATAATAATAATCCTTGTTACAGACACGTTAAAGAACAAGTTAAACTCAGGGCGTACAGCTCCACATTCACTATTGGACCACTGGGAAACAGATTGCTATTAGCAGCCTCTGACAGTCGGTTACATCTGTCACAGAAAAGGAAGCAAAGGGTGGAGTCAACAGAAGCTGGTGACCACAGCCTGCTCCCTGTACCCCACACAAAACCTCCATGTCCCACTACAAAGCCCCACACTCAGCTGCTGATGGCTTTGCTTCAAAAGAGAACCCTGCCTGCATTTAACGTGATTAGGAGTATTCAAACAGCAGCTTCACAACTGAGATTTAACAGCAAATCAGGAGGATCAGATGGAGGCAACAGCTGTGTCCCACAGATGAGGACCCAAATGTGCAACCTACTTTCAAAAGGTTTCGTAAATAATTCTGATAACAAATTATTCTTAATCCTAATCTTAACCCTGTTTATTTAATCACATTTAAAGTTTACCATAATTTGTGATTAAAGAAAATTATGTTTAAGTATTGTTCCTAATGGTTTATCAGCATTAAGATGATACTAACCACTTTACATCAATATTAAGTTATCTAACAATCTCCCCAACAAAAGGCCTTGACCCGATCTGCCCTATGCCATGTGGTGACAAAGCTATTAACCTCTACAGGGATCAAATCTGCTCAGTCAGTGAACTGCTTTTTCAAAGCTATTTCTGTTTTGACTCTGTAATTTAGGTGGCTCCATTACTACATTATTTATTTATATCGTGAATCTTGCGGCCCCTAGAGAAGAAACCACAAAACTATGGTCTTCAATTACAGACCTCACAGCCTGTAGCCACGCCTTGGATGAATCCCCTCCTCACAGTCCTGTCTACACTACAAGGAAATCTGAAAATGACACAGTTAAGAAACTCGGCATCAAAACTGTTTGTCACCAAGTCTCCTGCCCACTTTTATTTTGATTCCACAAAAGCTCTAACCATAAGTTACTAGGAGTCATAAAGCTTTGCATGGTTTCCTTTCCAAACGGGCTACCAAAGTCACCCTATTACTGGATACTGTGTCACCAGTGTTGATAATAAGCAAAGTTGGGTGTCAAGGTGATTAGCTGAATTGCAGCTCTGCATACACAAAGCGCCAAACAGAGCATTTGGAAACTAATCAGCTTAGATTGCAACAATGTGTTGTTTATCAGTTCCTTGTGTTGATTTATGAACAAGCCTTTTGTGGGTACGGACAGAAAAAGTATGGTATGAGGGAGATTCTGCAACAACATGTCTTGCAAGTGTGTGTGTGTTTGTAAGGAAGAGAGATGAGACCGGCACAAGAATAGAAAATCCACAGCTCGGTCACTGTATTGGTATTACATCTTAGGCAACAATACTTTGTTGCTGCCTTTTGGAAGCTTTTGTAGTTTCAACTAAATATATCTGATTTTTGACAAGTCATCCTGAGCTCTGGAAATCTGGAGTGGCTTACCATTTTTTTTCAGGCTTATAGACAAAGTGATACAGTGAAAAAACTAATGTGCGCAATTTAAAAAAGTCAGCGTGACTGTTATTGGTGGGAGAATACCACCATGCAGAAAGTGTTATTTTCCTTAAAAAAAAAAAAGACATGAATAACTGAAAGGATTTTTACTGCCCTTGAATTTTGGGGAAATAAAGATAATAGCACATTCCTGTGTTGTATTTACTTAAATGGCCACTGTGTTTGTCCCCCCCACTTCTTCAGCAAGCCTGTCATGTAGTGTATACCCAGCTCCGGGCTGGGATACAGCTCTCCTGCTGCTTTACCCGGGCCAGTGAGGGACTGGAAGGTGCTGTGGCTGGCACGGAGCCCAGCTGCAGGTCAATACTTCCAGAGACTCTGCGACTGCAGTCCCTGCCTGGAAACACGTCTTCATCTCCCCTGCCACCTTAAGGCGGAGTATTCTCCCTTGTATCATATAACATTTATCCCCAAACTTTTCAAAAGGGAGCTCCCCTTTGTTCACCATAAATGACGCCCATATTATTACATTTAGTTTCTAGTTGAGTGCAGTACTTCTCCTCAGTGTGGTTGCAGCTTTCTGAATAAGAGGGGGGGAAAAAAATAAAAAATAAAACCAGCCGGTATTCCCCCTTTCACGTTATCTAAATGATGCTAGCCTAAATGACCTGACATATCGGCGAGAATACGCATTGCAATCAAAACTAAATCAGTGCAGCGCCTAAACTTTAAAAAAACTAAACTTTAAAAAAGTACTTTAGATATCTTGTGTGCAGTAAAAAGTCGCGCCATGAGGCAGAAGTTAACTATTGTTAACGGAGTTGCATTCAAATGAGAAAGCTAACAGTCAACTGTCTCCAGCAGTGATTGTCCTTCCTTTCTAACGTTACTTCTGAGAGAGGGGCTGTCCAAAAAAACTAAATTTAGTCTGTCTTTTCCTTGATTTAAATACAGATAGCTCGCTTTGAACCTCATAAAAAGGATTTAACCAGTTCTGGTGTGTCCAGCTGCATCGATGACTAATGACGGAGAAACTGAGAGCAGCGCCGCAGCAACTTCTCCCCGTTACCTCAAAACTAGTGGGAATACAAATGTACCGTTAACTCACCGGTGAGTCCATAAAAGACGAGCAGGGACGTGAAAAGTCGCAGTCCGTCTCGAGATAAAGTCCTCCTATGCGTGGATCTTTTCTCCATGATTCCTGCGTTTGTTCGTGCGCCTCGGCACTTTTGGACCCGTCTGTCCGTACGTCCTCCTTGATCCAAGCTCGTCACTGTTCTCTGTGGCGTTGCGCTAGCGCTCACAGGGAGCTGCTCTCCATAGCGACGGACGGCGGCGCGTGGGCTGTACCACTTCTCCAGGACAACAAACAACAGTGCACGTACGTACGTACGTACTGACGTACTGCGTGCGTATGCCTACAATCTCAGCGGTTTCTCGCTTCAACTATTAGTTCTCCAACAGGTACTTGGTTACTTTGCAAATCAGATATATAGGACAAAATAGTCAACAGAAAGACATCTGTCAATCTAGTCAACTGTGGAAGTTGTTATAGAATTTGTCACAGTGGCGGTTCTAGCTTATATGTGTGTCTGGGCTTTAGGGCCCCCCTTAAGCACAACGGTACCTACTCAAATGCCTCAGCCCACTAAATTTAGTGAACACTAGTTGGCTCTAAGTCCTTGTGGACAGTAAGTTATCCCACTGTGGCTCTAGGGAAACAATTCAGAGGGTTTTAGAATAGATTTGAACCAAGTACAAGGGGAGGTTCAATTTCTACATGTTTTCTTTTTTTAAGAAATCGCACTGGCTCTTATCAATAGTCATTTAAAGTTGCCTTTCAATTGGCTAGTCAGTAGATGGAGTCATAGGATATCTGGCACTGGTCAGAAAATTATATCAGTCAGTTTTTGGTTACAAGACTATGTCTTTGGACTGCTCACATTGTACAGACATGGGACAGCTGATTTGAGTGAACAGTATTTACGTGATTCTTTCGTCTCTTTCCATCTTTCATCTGCAACAGCCCAAAATTGTGCAGTAGGAGGCATAAATAGAAATTGAAATGCAAAATATAAGACAAAACATCCTCCAGACCAACATCTTTTTTTTCGCAGAGTATGAAAATGCATTGAGCTACAGTACTATGCTAATGACCTATTGGTAAGTCCCATCCCCCCTAGTTTTTTTAATTTGGACAATCTATTGAAGTTGTTTAGTTTTACAAAGGCGACTGCAAAAGCCTTGTCCCAAGATGTTTTAGACACATTTCCGATGCAAAGGACCACTTTTCGTTGAGGTTTTGCAGATCACAGTTCAAGCGGAAGAAGCCTTAGCTTACTGTCATCACAAATGCAGATAACATCCCTGATCAACATGGTACCACAACTAAGACTAAACAAATATACTTTCAATTGTTTTCATTTGAAAAGACATAACTTTAGATCTATTGCTTTTAAAGCTACTTGTAGATCTGAAGTTATAGCACTCCAAATCTTGATGTACTGTTAGCGAAGTAGCACTAGAGGTTAAATTATAAATATATGACTTTGTTCGTAACCTAGCATTAGATTTTAAGTTATAGTTCTCAGTAGTTCCATTATCTGAGGTTAGCTCACAACACTGGTGGCAATTGACTTTAGATAACGTTAGCATGAGCTAGCTAACCTGTTGGAGGCACAAGTTGTGATTAACAGTTGCAATCAAATAACTTGGTAATGTTAGTAGAGTTAAAAGCATTGCTATTTTGATTCACCCTTGGGGAAAAAAACAAAACAAAATTTTAAAAAATAACCAAAAAAACCAAGACATCTTTGTTGATCACCTGGACATTAAATTGGCATTTAAATCTAAAGCACAGATTTAGACGTATTTTGTTGGATTTGGGAAATAGAATAAAATAAACTACATTGTTCATTCTCTTGGAATACCTGGAATCAATATTTCAAGTACCACATGCACATTGTTGTATAATCTTTTTTCCCCATAAAACAAATGTAAGTTCATGATCTTCCCATGTTTTTTATGGATCTGAAAGCTACAGATGTCCGAGTTCTAGTCCCTGTGTAGCTAATACTCAGTAGTTATTGGGGGGTGGGTCTTATCAACAGATCAATTAAGTTGTACCCCAACTTTACTCACTTTTAAAGTTAAACTGAAAACTACTATTTTCACATGCCTTTGTTTAATTTTCTATAACACATATTCTGTAATTGTACTATATTGCTCCTATTACCAGCCTTTGACTTTCGTATAGGCTGCCTACCAAGTAGACCACCTGTTTAAAGTACCTGAAGAACTAGTCAGTTCTTTTGTGGATTTATGTTGTCTCACTGTCTTGTTCTTTTTTTCTTTGCCTTTTCATGTAATTCCACACCGACTGTGGGGAGATTATTTCTCTGTGGGGGACATATCATCTGATACCGGACGTTTTGTTCTTGTTATTACACAAGATACTCTTTGCAATGCCACAGAATGAATGTAGGGCTGATCAGATGCCCTTCCGATGATACCATAAACACCAAGCTTTAACTTTTTTCATAATACTGGATATTATTCTTAATCAAGCAATTCTGCAAAGTGAGCATTTGCTCATTTTTCCTTTGGAGAATATTTAGTTTCATCCAGGTCATTACGGTCACTTGCTAAGTTGCATTTTTTTCCCACTGTTTTTATATTAAAAATAATCCTCAACTATGTCTTCAATGGACTTATTTCAAAGTAAGATTTCCAAATTATGCATGTAGTAGGAGAAACCGAACTGTGACTCTATAACAAAGAAATAAAAATAAATTTGTGTTTGCATTGGCGGGAAATCCCCTGTTCCAAAGGCACATTTGTGAAACCAGGCATTACAGTCACACAAAAAACTACTATAAAACCATTCATTGTTCAAACCACCATTTACTTTTTCAGTATGATTATCGCCCTTGCAGCAATGACTGAACAAACGAAATAAAAAGGGGGGCATCCGTTTTAAGAAGACACCAAACCTTTATCATGGTTTGGCAGTTCGTATGGGTTTTGTGAGGATCAGACCAGAAACCTGCTGATTACACTGCAGTCCTTCAATCCACCAAGCCCAAGCTTTTTATAGATCATATCTTCATATCCTGGTTTTAAATCGTAAGCCGACATGCAATCTGCTTTTACTTTACACATTTGTGACTGCTCTCAGAATACTGTAGCAGATTTGAGTCACTTAATTTTTATTTTATTAACTAATGAAATAATGATCAAGAATCGTGCATATGTTTAAGTATTTGCACCACAGTTAAATCAAAAGGCATAAAAAAGAAGATTGTTGTCAAATTTAGCAGTAATGGGAATCTGTCAGTCACAGTTGTTTTTCTGAGGCAGGTATTTATAAAAAAAAAAAAAAAAAAAAAAGTGTAACCAGCTTCACATTCTTAAACTGTTGGGAGAACAAGGAAGTGAATGTGAAAGTTAATGTAAACCCCAGGAGATCATCTGGTGAAGGACAAAGCAATCACATGCCAGTAAAGAGCTGGAAATGTGTGCTCTCAAGAGCTTCAATGCAGACACACCATGTCCTAAGACAAAGTGGTAATGAAACACTTGCATTGTTCTTTTCTTTGAGATAATTACAGCTTTTACTCATTCAGGAATCCAGCGCGGCGTGCAGCAGTGTTATTATCATGCAGTGAAGCTTGAACTGATAAACTTGCTCCCTCAGCAGGTTTTAGCGGACATCATATTTATTCTCTGGAGATAAGCAAAAATGCTTGTTCCAATGTGGCTCCCTCACGTTGAGCCACCAGTTTCATCCTGCAGTGATGTCCTGTCCCGTCTTGTCTTTGCCCTGAGTCCTCATATGGAGACGTGGACTCTGTAAGGAGTCTCCCTCATCCAGAGATGTTGTATAGCTTTACTGTGATTAAAGAATGACCCATGGTGTGTCACCACACTATACCCCCTGCTTTTATACCCTCTAGTGTGTTATTTATATCCTCAAAGAGCTGTAAGTCCCCAGGTGAAAGTGCTGCCCTTTTTCACCAATCAATCGTCTCTTGGGTTCACTTTACATTGGAACTGTAAAGTTGGTGCAGAGGGGAGAGTGGTGGCTTTATAAAATCATGATTCAAATCTCATTTGCCCCTTTCAAACATTTAATGTGCTAAAAGCATCACCAGTTGGGCTGAAACTGTTTTTTTCGAGAGCCTTATTTCACACCACTGACATAAATACATAATGCTGCATGAATGCTCAAATCCCCTCAGTGGCACTAAATACTCTACAAGCATTTGTGGTACACGACCTTTATAATTGTGGTTACCTCGTTTGAGGTTTTGTGCTGCAAAAAAATGATCCTCTACGGCGCGGCTGCACTGGCACCACCTCCCCTGTGACCAGCGCTTGCACATCCACACAGGGCTGTCTGGGACATTTGGTTTTACAGCCTGTGAAAACAGCCTTTGTTAAACAACATTCCTCACCAGTCGCATTGGTGAGCCTGTCCTTGCACACCTCCGAACCCTCCCCTCTCCCGTCCCTCCCCCATTGTAGCCACACTCGCAGTCCCATCCCCTGCCAAAGTCGGCCAACTAGACAAGAGAGAGGTCACCCCGCTGCTGACGCTACACACTTGCGCTTGCAGCTCCACGTAAGTCATCGCCCATAACGAGCTCGCTCTCAAATGACCCTCTGTGGTGCACACTGACCTTTAGAAGGTACATGTGAAGTCAGTTAAGACAGCGTCCAGCGCATATTCACATTACTGAAGGATATACGATTAGATTGGGTGTTGTTTTTAAGATTTTAAGTCTCAACAATATTTATTCTGTTAAAAACTCACATCTATTGGAAAGAACGGTCACAGAAGTAAATTCAGTTTTTCTGTACAGTCTTTGCTGCATTAGAGAAGCAGGTGAAGGTATTCGCACTGTGGACTGCAGTATCATCGCATGAGGTGTCTTATATTAATCAGTAACTCACGTTTAAACCTTTATCTAGCAATGCAGAACTAGTGGAATTAAAGTAAAATATTATCTGACTTTGAGGAACAACTGATATGAAACTGCAGAAGAAATAGTAAAAATAAACATATGCCAATGGGTTTAGACCGCCATCTGCTGGAGCAAGGCTTGATGACAAAAGCCAACTCTTGGAGGAAGGAAAAATTGATCCAAATGTTGGCAGAGAAACTATTTCACAGGAACTTAAGCTTACAGATTAAAAGTTAACTTTGGAAAGTTGTTGTGGAGCAAAAACAAACTCTCACCAATGCAAGTGAGGTGCCTCTGCGTTCATTTCATTTTCAGGGCTGACCAGCCGCTCACCTCTCAGGCCCCGGTGCAATTTACTGGAAAGACAAATATGCACTTGTGAAGTGTTTTAAAAGTGGATCGTAAAAATCTAACAACTCATCCAGGGCTTAATGTTGCCCAGAGGCACGCCGCCTTGTTTCCTGCTCAGTGTCAGTGTGGAAAGATGCTTTCTGTAGATGAAGTGACGACAGAGAGGGGAGCTGACAAACGGCCTGAAGGCGCCGCGGGAGAGAGGGAAGACACGGCTAATTTGCAGTGAAGGTGCAGTCGCTGAGTGAATAAAAGAAATACAAAGAACTAGTAGGGGACCACTGTCATAAAAGTATGTGAATACTTGAACAGAAAATAACGTGATATATAAAATCATTTTTCATAGAGTACCATGCAAATGTTTTGAGAGTCCAAAAGATGCGGCATTTTAAGGCTTCAGACCTTGAAGAACACTTATTTATCACAAGCTGACACGTTTTTGGTTTTTTTTTTAAGGTTTTACTGAAACGTCTGTGTAATATTTTGGTCCAAAATAGCGCTGGACTAAAGTACCACTCGCTGCCCTGTCGTTACACGACTCAATCTGTGCAGTCACGAGAGGACTAAGTGACTCTTGTCCACGCTGGGAGGACATCCTTTGTAGTAGCCTACGTGCCTTCAAAAAACAAACAAACAAACAAACAAAAAAGGAATATATATATATAAGGTTGCTCATACAGCGTCCATGTTTCCACGGAAATGGAAATTTAGACACTTTATACACTCAATACATTTTTGGGAGTCTCAAACTCCACTTAAGCATAACCCTGTAACTTTGTTAGTGGGGAGGGGGTGGAGCTGTGTGGCTGACTCCGCCCACTAAAACCAGCCGCTACAATAACAGTAGTACAAACATAGTTAAAAACTGAACTGAATTAAATCAAATGTTATTAATCTCCTTAGACAATTATATCAGTATAAACTGTAAAATAAAAAGCATAAATAAAATGAGTAACTAACTGTTGGAAAGTAGTAAGTGCAGGAGAGAGTGAGAGACATGTTTGAAATCTGTGGACATCACCAGAAATGGGATAAAAAGGGAACTTTTATATTGCGTCCTTATTATTTTAACCAGAATATGTCAAAAGACTTGCAGAAACCGTCAATCTTTGGAGGAAAGAAAAAAGTCATAATATGTTTCTTTAATGTGTGAGGACCTAAACTGAGAGCTCAGATAAGTACATGGCAAACTAAAAACTGAAAACACCCAACTGGCAGTTTTACTGTCAAACACTTTATTTCCTTCATCAGCAGTTCAGTCATGGACAGTTGGTACTGATCCGCCTTTTAGGCACCGTTTCACTGCTACTCATGCACTCAACAGCCCAGCTTGTTACAACCCAGCACCACAGATGGAAAACTAAAGGCAATGGCCAGCCAGCTCATTACAAATTAGTAAAATAACATGTTAATAATAATGTTGATGATTCCTTTGTCACATATAGGCTCTATGACACTGTCGGTCCTGTTTGTGTTTTTTTTTTAACATTAAGAACTATTGGTTTTATTTTGTTGTGAATACTTAACCAATAATTAAATAAAGAAAAACCAAAATAGTTCTCAACTCCGAAGTAGAGCAAACACAGGATTAGCAGAAGTTGAAGTTGGGTGGAAACAATGAGGGGAAGGCTGGATCGGTGAAAATTTGAATGATGCACTGAGTTATCTATTTTGAGACCAGGCCAGCGCCAAATGAAGAGACAAGCATATGTTGTTTCAGAAAACCCTGACAAAAACTTTATAGAGGTGCAAAGTTAACATTTTTCAAAAGGCTTTACATGTACATGCACCGCGCTGGGAGGACAAGTTTTTTTTTAAATATATGAAGAAAAATAAACTTAACCTTGCTGCCATTAATAAGGAATATGTGGCCAAGTTTACTGTTTCTAAAGTGGTTACTGACCATTGTAGCAACCAGAACACAGAAGCAATGCAAAACATCTGTTCATAATTAAAATCAAGATCAGACTAAATGTGAAAAGTACTGGTTTCAAGCTCTCAGAGCGTATGGAAACTAATCAACTATTAGTTAGACTATTTGTAGTGCAGTTTAATTATCCCCCAGTTATTTAGTTCAACAACCTATTACAAAAGCAAGCTCTAAGCACACAAAACTCAATGTGCTATAATGTAACGTTTATTTTAATGCAGAACACCAGGAATGTGAATCTGTTACAATAGATGAATAGAAAACATTAAGGAGTTCTTTCAGTTGTATTTATTACAACGACTTACACCAAAACATGGCCCAGAAAACTGTTGCTTTCTAATTCATAGATAAAACACAGAAACTGCCTTTTACTTGACCACTTATCAAACAGAGTATCTTAAAAGGCCAAACATATTAAAGCAGGTTCTGAATGATGAAGATGCTTTCATTTCTTTTGTAGAGTGGAGATGCAAAAACAAACTTTGGTAATGAAAGAAGGAAATCAAAGTCAAACACATTATGCCGAGGAGGCAAGATGCCGCAGAGATGTCGTTTCATCCACTTTCAGTCCTCTCTGAGATAAGCTTCAGGGATTTCCTCCTCATCATTACCGCTTCCTAATGAGGCAGCATACTGAGCCATCCTTTCAACCTCCATCACTTTAGTTTCAGACAGTTTCTTATCTGCATCCATGGAGAGTTTTCTGGTCTCCTCCACCTGCGACTGAGCCAGCTGGATGTTTGTCCTTAACACCACAGACGCATGATCAGCTCCTAGAAACACAAAGTCCAAAGACTAAACTCCCAACAGCTAAAGTTCAGACTTAATATTTGGTCATTAAGCGGAGACTCTTGTCAATCATCTCCATTCTGTTTAAGACCTGCAGAGTGGCAGTAAATGATCCATTCGCTGTCGAAAATGTAACACTGAGAACAGATGAAAAGGAACAGGTCACAAAGTGACCCCCAGTCTTGCACTTTTATTCATCATTTGAAAAGGCCTCAGAAACTCTAACTCGCCACTTGAACTCAAACCCTACATGAAAACACATCCTTTCTGAATAAGGAGAAACTATCTGTTACACACCTGACACATACGCAGCTTCAGCCGACATTTCACACAGGCTCACTGCTGTATCCCACATCGACTCCAAGCGCTTGCATTCATCCTGTCTGTCATTAACCTGTCAAGAATTTAAATCCAAGTCAGGCTTAGAACTGTCGAGTTTTGTTGGAGGATTCATATTTATTACTTCTTTTTTAATGTAAGAGGAAGACGTGGACTGACCTTTGCACGCTGGCTAATGATCACCTGCCAGACTGAATCCTCTTCTGCTGGAGTCAGTTTTCCCAGTGAGTCTAAATATCGTCTTTGAAGGGCAATGAGTGTGTGCACAGCCTGTTTTTAAACGCAAGAAAAAATATATACAGTTTACTTTTAAAAGAAAAAGCAAACTAGGCAGGGAAAGAAATTCAATTTTTGAAGAAATGTCCGAAATGTTTTTTTTTTTCATCCCAGGTGTACGTCTCTGACAGCTACCAGAGTATAGATGTCATTTAACTTTGGATTTTAATCATTAAGTTATCTGCAGAGGAAGCTGACTTTGAATTGTATTTGATCAAATATTTCAAGATCTGTCTTTGTAAATCCTAACATTTAGGTAGAGTGTTTAGCACAAGATCAAGACATACCTTTGAGTACTCTGTAAGGGCATCTATGAGAGCCAAGGTGATCTGAGAGAGAAAAGTGCTTGAACTGTCTGTTACAAGAGAGGCTGCTCGTCTGATCAGGGAGTCATGGGAGAGGGTTTCAGCCTGCAACAGGGACATGCAGGATAAATACCCAAAGTCTCACACAGCCTTTGCATGTGTAACACATGTTCACCTGGCCTAGACAAACCCACCTCTTTAAAGGGAACAGCACAAAGACTGAGACCACCCCCGACGGCCAAAGACGCTGCATTCCAGTACGGAACGTTTGTCCATTTGCTCAGTTTACGGAGAGCAGCTTTTCTGCCGGCCAACAAAACACGAGCAGAGCTCCTGAAACAAGATGTAAATGTCATCCTTAAACAAGCATGTAAGCTTATGAAGCACTACCATAAAAACTTCAAGAGTCTACTGGCACAAAGAAGTCCTTTAAACACTATTTATTTACCCCAAACACAGTTACGAAGTGCGTTGTACTTCCCAGTGCTTGTCGCTTGTAATGCTGTTTTCACTAATTTCCTTGCCTTTTCTAAATAATGTATTTTAGTTTTAAAGATAAATCTGATCAAACATACTTTACGTATTTAATGCCGATATTCAGGCAGCATCGCAGGGTTTTTTTTACGTCATACCTGAGGGAACTGAGGCATACTAGACCCCTCTGGAGTGCGGCCATGTTAGTCCGTCACAACAAAATGTTCGTCTCGTTCAACAAAG
>JAOWBL010000005.1:5154175-5204907 GCA_028564865.1 Zenarchopterus dispar
TTTTCCCCCTGCAAAGCCCAACCCGTACTTGGACTTATACAGTATCATATATTGTATACATTCAGTTGTGGGTTCATTAGGTGGAATGACAACCGGTAAGTGCTTTAACTTACTTTATAAATAATACATGATAGAAATTTGCCTTACGATGGACACAACCATCCATTACCGCCAGTCCCAAACCCATACAGAAAAACAAAACAAAACAAACTATGTCAGTCAATATGAGGAACACAAAGATTCACTGTGGAAAGAAACCGTTTGCACACAGAAATAGACACAAATATGAATGTTTTTCAATATATTCATAACACATGTATGAAAAGCAATATTTTCTCATTACATCATTCAAAACCACGAGTTACCAGCTAATTTTGTTTTAGTTTTATTTTCTCTAACATAATTTGTTTTGTTTTTTTCAACATTTCAATGACTAAAGTGAATGTATTTTGGAAGATTAAACAAAATCGTTCAAGTAAATGTCCTCCAGCCTTTCTATGAAGCTGAGTATCAGTTTCTGCAGACTTACTTATGAAATTAATGTAAAATGTCTCAGTCATCAGTGTAAACCACTGTGTAAAAAAAGAACAGGAAAAACCCTCTGTGATGTCACTCAAAGGTTTTCTGAAGAGTCAGTTTGAAGCTTGTTTTTAATCACTCTGCTGCATATTAGTAAAAACTGACTTCCCCCAACTCTGATTAATCCAAAAATGGACAAATGAGTGACACATGCCCACATATCATCAGTCACCACAATCTACTGTAGCTATTTCAGCTTGGTTCTGACTGAATCTGTCTACTCCTCATTTCTGATGTCGCTTCCAAAATGCCATTTGAAACCAGTACTGTGAGACCTGAAACAAGTCCTGCCAGAGCTCCAACCGAGCTCCACCTGGATCATTAGCTAACCACGCCCTGAGGGTCTCCAGACGGAGGATGGAGCTCAGTCCTGGCAAATCTGTGTTGTTTTTGTTTTTTGGTTTTTTTTTTTATCATCACTCTTCTCCATGCAAGCTGGAAAAATAACCTGTATCCCGAGGAGGCTCATGAAATACAGTACAAACACAAAATAGAAAGGTTTACATTGTGAAATGCGACAAGTGAAACCTACTCGTTCCTTATTTAGCTTTGAGTTGCCTGCAAATGGATTTAAAGCAAAAAAACAAAAACAAAAACCAGACATTGCAAGCTAAAATGCTTCATTTGTATTCCTGCAGTCAGCTCATTTTTCAGCTCGCTGCAGTTATGTGACAACCAAAGAGGAGTGTTTCTGAGCAAAGATTTCTGTGGAAACGGTTGCCATGCAACAGCACAATACAGCGTTCATGCAGAGTAGTAACTTGACTGTATGACTGCTCTTTTTCTTTAACTCCCCCAGCTCTGTAACGTCCTGCTCTATTCTCTCCTCTTCTTTTCTGCTCTGATATATTTTCAAACCCACAAACAGAGTCTTTATTGTGGGGCTGTAACTGTGGTGTCATTGTTTCACCGGTGGTCAGAGGAAACTTTGCTTCAGCGTCCGCGCCCACACCCAGACTCCCTCCAGTTTCCACGCTCAGAGCCAGCGAGTTCGGCCTCAGTGTTTATCTAAACACCAACCCTCACTTTAACTGTTAACCCTAAGTTACCGCCACAAAAAACATTGCGTTTCACTTTTCCTGGCCTCAGCCGGGTCCTGACGTGCACCACGTCTCACTCGACTGCCCTTTTTTTTTTCCTTTTACCTTGTCCCTGCACTGTGGGGAATCCCCGGTGCCCACATAGATGAGTCACCAGCTCAGATATCAGGCGGCGGACCCACGGACAAGGCCGGGCGTAATTTGTCAACCAGCTGGCACCTGAGAAGCTTCTGTGATTGTAAAAGCGGGCCGTGACTGTCTGGACCTCGTTGAGGGCAAGAACCGGTACGGCTGGCGTTTCTGTGGTGCAAACGCCTGGAAAATGGAAAGAAATGTTTATTTCAAAAAGAGCTTGAATGAAAAAGAAACACCAAACAAACACACACGAAAGAGATCAGCCAAGACAAAAAAAAATAAATAAAAGGTGCATATTTAACTCATCCGGCTTCCTCACTGCAGACGATCAGCCCTGCCTGAGCAGGTTTGACACAAAAAGGTCAGACAGGCCACTTCCTGTGATGGTGACATCACTGGAGGATCCACCCTCTACCCGACTAAAGCTCACAACCCTGCAAAATCCTAATAATGAAAAAAATAAATAAAACAGGTGCTCCAGTAGGTTACCACAAATCCATCCCCTTATTTTGTCATTAAAAAGTTCAAAATATTAAAAGCCACGGTTTAAACTTTTCACTGCGTTTGTGTTATTTTTGACGAGAACATGCAGAGTGACGTAACCGAGAGAAACGGGGTGGGGAGGAAGGGTGGAGACTCACCTTTTACAAACTTCTGTTCATCATAAAACTCTTTGTAGTTATGAATAATCACATCTGGGTTTTTGTTGTGTTTTTTAAAAAAAACACAAAAAAAAAAAAAAAAGCAGCCTGGAAGCAAAATACTGAAAAGGCTGCAGAGCTTTGTGCTGCAGCCAGATGGAGAGGAGCAACGTATCCTGGCGTGTTTTGGGACAAAACGCTCCCTAAAATAGCATTTTTAAAGAACCTTCAGCTGAATGTTGTGGCACTTTGTGATAAATTATACAAAGTGTTAAAGTTAGTCTGAATAATTCATTTCGAGGCAGTCATGCATATCAGCTGTCTTTGTGCCAGAAAGAGTCCTCGGCCTTCTGCGTCTTATCATAATTTAACACTGCGGGAAACAATCCTCACATCCTCGTGGGTTAGACTTTAAGAAAACAGCTAGCATTAGCCGAATCATGTTATTTCATGCTGTTTCACTGGTTTTCCTGACTGCCAGTGAAACTGATGAATCAGGCTCTTTTAACTGGAGACGTGAACTTTCAGGATCTATACAAAGACACGTAGCGTCTATATTGGAGAGGCTGTCACATTGATGTCTCTGGTCTACTCACTGTCTACTCTCAGGCTGCAGGGAAAACTATTTATAGATCTGTCTCTGTTCTCAGTCCCTTCTTTTCCTCCATCTCTCTTTTCTCTCTGGCTTTGTGCCTCTGATGGGTTGATATTTCTGGAGCCTCACAGCTATTATCTTCTTTGCATCTTTGAGGTGCGGATCACGCTGTGTCGAGTCACAAACTTCTGAGACTCAAAAGTGTCTGTGCACGGAGATGTTCAGAAATGTACAGTAGCGTGATCGTGTCTGGCGCTGGCGCGAAAGAACAGTGAATCAGTATTAACCCAAGGTTTCGGTAGTAATGCCTGACTGGTCGTGAGCTGCAACTTCTCAGCTTCTGGCCTTAAAAACACGGAGCATCATCAGTCGTTCTCCAAGAGGTCTTTCAGCAAAGTGGTAATTACTCGTGAGTCAGTCTTTGGCATGTTTGCTCGCTGATGACAGACCACTGAGCTGCCAGCTTTGCCCTGGCACCCGAAAAACTAGCCATGACAGCCTTATGGTCTGGTTGATGATGAGTAGCTCATCATCTGCTGTGAGGAGCATGATCTAAACAAGGTCAAAGGCTTTTTCAGTGCCAATAGTAAAATGATGTAAACCACGCTGTTTACAGCGTGATCCACTCCCACTGATGTTTGTCACAGTTTTTTTTTTTGAGGTGCTGCAAGTCAGTCATTTCAGTTTCATGAAGCCATGTCTCAGTTTTTCAGCTGTGGAGGGAGTATTCACTGAGAAAAAGTACCACAACAACACCTTACATTCCTTAAATCTTCCACTATATTTGTATTTGAGGGCAGCATGGTGGTTTAGTGGTTAGCAGCAAGAAGGTTCCTGGTTCGACTCCCGCCAGGAGTCTTTCTTTGTGGAGTTTGTATGTTCTCCCCGTGGGTGCGTGGGTTTTCTCCGGGTACTCCGATTTCCTCCCACAGTCCAAAAACATGCATATAAGGTTGATTGACAACTCTAAATTGCCCATAGGTGTGTGTGAATGGTTGTTTGTCTATATATGTGGCCCTGGGATGGACTGGCGACCTGTCCAGGGTGTACCCCTGCCTCTCACCTGTGATGGGCTGGGATTGGCTCCAGCAGACCCCCGTGACCCAGAAATCGATTCAACGGGTCTAGAAAATGGATGGATGGATGTTTGTATTTGACTGTAATGACAAATGACTCCACCGCTGGATTTGATGAAGCCCAGCATGGTAGACTACAGTTTGCAGGTTATTTTCTGAGCCGATGTAATGATGGCATCTTTACAATGTTTGCTTTGTTCAAATAAAAGTAATAAAACATAAGTGATAAAAGAACCAAAAGCAAATTCATAGGTTTGAATTGGTGAGCCATGCAAAAATTATTTTGTGAGAAGCGTCCTCCCATTGATGCTCCTCCCATTGATGCTCCTCCCATTGATGCTCCTCCCATTGATGCTCCTCCCATTCAATGCCGGTACAGATCGTACCAAACCAGCTTCCATCTAATGATGTGTCCATGATCAACTACTCAGAACAACCCAGCAGGTGGCAAAATTGCTCATACCAACTAGGATAAATACATTTTTTTTTATTTTTATGCAAAAACTGACAGCAGTCATTAACTATCATTCCTACTCCACCATTTAAACCATGTTTGGTATCTTTTGTTCGTAGTCATCTGACTTGCTGCTCTGCCTCCATCACATACGTTATTTCTGTGAATGGCTGAGTGACTAGCCAGAGGTGTCAAAGACAGTTTCCTCGGTACATCCTCCTGGAAATCAAAGTCGTATCCATAGTTACCACACTTGTTCTTGGTATTGAAGAGGAAAAGCTTTAGGCCGGTCGACCAGCGTACCAGCAGACCCCCCTAAACCCTGAAAAGGAGGAGGTGGGTATAGATGATGGATGAGTGGATGGCTGGACTTCTTCTTATCGTTATAGAAGTTGAGCAGACATTTCATTATTCAGTCAGAATTTTACCTCATTAAGAAAATGTATTATTAATTATGTACCGACACGTTGAAAACATGTAACTGGCAGCAGGAATTGTGCATAATCATTGCAAATCGCTCCGTCCATCAGCAAGCCTCCAAGAGTTTGATCAGTCAGAAAACCTTTGAATCAAACCTGCTCGTTTACAGGAAGAGCCTTTCCTTTTCATTTCTGCTGAGTCATTCTGAAGTTATGAGGGACGTTTGGAGGTTTGCTGGGTGGAAATCTACTCCAGAAGAAAGCTACCAGAAACTAGAGAGAATATGGCCACTTCAAGTCAGCGACTGGGACAGTTGGTGGATTTTATGACGATCAGACAGAGTTATGAGTCTCCCACATGTCTTCTGTGGAGATAAATGGCTGCTAGCGCTGACTCACTGACGAGAGTTCGTAACATTCAAAGAGCTCCAAACCAAGCAAACTGTCTGAAGTAAAATACATATACAGCTTCCAGTGTTTTGGTTTTAATGCCTCATCAAACGTGTATGTGCTTTTATTTCAGCAGCGCCTTTTTAACAGCACGCTGTGGCTGTCCACAGACGCTAACCTCCACTTCAGTCCAGGTGATTTAGAGAGCATTTGTTGCTGGTGCCTCAAGGATAATTTGTGCGTTGTCATCCTGGGCCTGGCCTCATGTGATGATAGTCACCGAAGTGAGAATTCACTAAACAGATGGAGAAGAAGCAAAGCTAAACAACTTTCTGCTTCCTGTAGATGAAACCATTTTTTTTTAAAATGATCCTCTCTTAGGATGTTTACGTTAAAGAAAAAAATTCAAACTAATCGTACATATTTATGTGTATGTGTGTTTGACGTGCAGCGAACAACATAAATTGTTGCATATATCTGTTTAGCTTTGCTCTAATTTGAATGAATTTGACATGAAAAGCACAGAATTGAATTAGTAGCTGCTGGAGATTCAATTACACATCCATCAGTAGGCCCCTGAGTGTTTTGAGATGCATAACGTCGCCAGAATTTCCCAATAACCATCATGGCAACTCGCCTGTAAGTGTTGTGATGCATTAAAACGCCAGCGTGAAGATAGGTTGTCTCGGATTCCTGATCTCTCCTGTGAGCTACTATGAGCTACTCCTTTTTTTCTTTTTTTCTTTTTTTTTTTTTTACAGGATGCAATAGGTGTCTGAGCGGTGCAGCAAGGAGCTGTGCTCATAGTGGGATACTTATTATAGCCCTAGCAACAGGAAGAGGATTGGTGGCCGTGGAGAGTGAGCCTGTCAGCTATTGGCTGGCGTGGAGGACCTTTCAAAGCACAGAATTTCATCTCATGAAAGGTTCAGTGCAGCAAGCTGCAGCAAGAGGCTGCAGTCTGAGGGTGGGGGGACCATCAGGCTGTCACTTCAGCTCATCAGCCAGCACAAGGGTGCGACTACCAGATTTAAATACAACAGATTTGCATATTAGCTCAGATAAGCTCAACTTTTGCATATGAAAACATATCAAACAGGTGAAGTGATGCTGGCACTCGAGTGATCATGATACGGCGGGTATTATTTTATGGCTGGGATCTTAAATTCTCTTGTCTTTTCCAGAAATGTTCTTTGACCTGTGCTCTAATTTGGTTAATAATTATTGATGTGGTCTGTTAAACAGCCGCGCGTGAGATTTCCTGTGGTAGCTGTGTCAGCTGGTAGCGTCTCTGCACTGCAGCTGAAGCTGACTCCATCTCACATATTCACCCACAGACACTCGACACATGCATCAGTGCAGGCACATGCTAAACATACAACACCCACCTAGATATGGATGCAAACACTCGCACACACCACACGCAGAGTTATGTGATCCTCAATGAGTTACGTAAGATCATGCTGGCTTCCTGTTTTAACTTGTGGGCAGAAATGTTTAAACTTGGAGGATGAGGAGGAATGATTGATCGTAGTACGGCACTGCATGGCTGCATCACAGACAGAAATGAAAATATAGAGTAATACCGATAAACAAAAATTACTTTAATGGGCAACAGATGGCAACCAAAAGAGCATACATTATTTTTTTTCATCTATCACTCCCTTTTGCTAATTTCCAGAAGGTCAGCTCCTCAAGATTCAAACCAAATCCTTTGTATTTTTTACCTCATAACTTTTACTTGCTTGTCATTGTGACAGAAAAAAAAGACCAACATCCAAAAAAATGAAAACTTAAACAAAAACACAAACCACAGATTTAAAAAAAATTAAATTAAATTAAAAAGGAACACAATGTGTGTGTTCTTGGCAATGAAAATCTCCCGACACATTTAAACAGAGAAAGCAATAAAACCTCCACTAACTCAACAGACAAAACTTGAAAACGAAAGAGAAGGAACATCTACGGGCTCTGATTGGCTTTTCATGCTATTTATTTGGCGAGCCTTGGAGACTGTCAACTCTTCACAATGTTAAAAATAAATCAAAGCAGCTGTGACATACTGTGAGCTCATGGAGGTTGACTCATGATGGTGACATAAGTGGCATACGTGAGTAAGGTTGTGGGACTGACCTTAAGGCTTTTGGTTTCTCTCTTAAGCCATCATATCAGAAATAAAGTAAAACAAAACCCTCCAAAACTACCATCTGTTAGGAAAAATAAACTGCCATCAGTTATAATATGTTAATAATCTATAGAAGTAGCAGCATGATAACGGTAAATCCATTCAGCAGTTTTCTATTCTCTTTAGCAGCTTTCCTAGTGTTTAAAGGAGAATTACCCAATCAATCAAAGTTTATTGAAATCTCTACTCTGTTAGTGTGCATTGGTGTTGAATATTCATATCTATGTGCCGCACAGACAGCAGACACACATATAAGTGAGGGACCATTGAAGGGAAATGATTACATCTCGTAACACATGCTTCCAGGAACTTAAAATACAAGACGGATTAACTTGTTTTTACTGTTAAAGATTAACTCGCAAATGATGCACGTAAATGTTACAGGCACTAAAAGAAAGCACTCACAAAACGAAGCCTTAAAACGGTCTATGAGGTGTGGGGTTTTTTTTCCCTTTTTCTTTCTTTTTTTTTTTTTTTTTGGCTTCAGACCAAAGGAAATCATGGGTGACAATACAACAATACACTGGACCACCACGGAAATGGTGCATGTATAATTTAGTCATGTTCTTTTTTATTATCATAGCTATTATTTCGGTTCTTGTGCAACTGCTACATAATGACTCACATTCAAGATATTATGTCACTCAGGAACAGCTAAAAGGTATAAAAACAAACAAAATAAAGGTGTATTGTCAGAAATAAATTATGGTCCATGTATGTGAATTCATAACAGAAACATTGAGCTTTGAAACGTCACCATTATTAAAACTGGATAGCATGACAGAAAAAAGTACTTAAATACTGTTCAAAGAACAAAATATATCGTAATCATACTTCAATGTGACAAACACCAGCTGGTAAGATTAAGTGAGCACTGGTGAGTTATATATATTTTTTTATCTTTGTTTTTTTTTTTTTCTTTAATTAACAAATTAAATACATATATTGCATGTCACTATAGCAACGCCCATTACAGGTCAAATTTTTACGATCACCATTTTGGTAGAGCAAATCAAAAACCATAACAAAATGAAATAAATTAGAAATTAGAAATCAACATCAGACAAAGCCTGTTTTTCTCAGTCATATGAATACTTAACACCAACAGTATAAGTTAATAAAGTCAAGCTACTGTATATAAATACATCACCAGCATGCACAATATTGAATAATTGATATAATTGTCATCATCTTACACTGAAGAAACAGTATAGTAGGCAAGTGCATTTAATAAAACAAATACAGAAGTAAACCACAAACTCTGAAGCTGCTTTTTTTTTTTTTTAATTTTTTAAATTTATTTATTTATTTTAAGTCTCTGCCTTTTGTAATCTTCACCTCCAAAAGAATCAGTGGTTCCAGTGACATACGACAGACTTATCTGCGAGATGCCAAATACGCTTAAGGGAGTAAAATTTGTCCACCCTGTCTTCCTGTTTATTCCTCTCTAAATCATCTCATCAAATTTGGGGGATTTTTTTTTTCTTTTTTTTTTTTTTTAAACTGCTTTAAAACTTTCTCTTTGTTAGTGTGAGTGTGACGTGAGTGGCGTTCAGGGCCCTCTCTCGTATATGGACTACTACTGGAACCAATGCAAACTAGTTTTGTGAGGCATTCCCATTAAAGCATTTTCTCTCACGAGTGACTCAAATGCATCCCTATCACGCAAAAACCTAAGTAAGCAGCTTATCTTGACAGAACAAGATCAGTTCCTATGCCAGTGTGAGGCTGCCATTTCAATCCAACAACAACCACTTCAGGCTGATTGACTGACATATCAGTGGTTTTGGCAAATGTCAAAGAGAAAATCAAGAAGACGGAGGCCCCTTTCAACTGTATATATATTTCTATATATATATATTTAAACTAAGATTTAACCTCCACTTTCACCTCTCTTTTGATTCTTTTCTTTAAACACATGGAAAAATAAAGAACTGCTGCTGCGGTAGTATCATCGGCAAAAGCGGCTGCCAAAGTCCACCGGCCCTTCGTAATTTTTTTTTTTTTCGTCGTGTGGTTTATCTTTAATTGTTGCCCTCCCCTCCCTCGTCATCCTGCTGGTCACTTGTCCACAGTGTCAAGTTGTCTCGGAGCAGCTGCATGATGAGAGTGGAGTCTTTGTAGGAGTCCTCGTTGAGGGTGTCTAGCTCAGCGATGGCGTCATCGAAGGCGGTCTTGGCCAGATGACAGGCCTGCTCCGGGGCGTTCTGGATCTCGTAGTAAAACACAGAGTAGTTGAGCGCTAAGCCCAGGCGGATGGGGTGAGTGGGCTGCATGTGCTCCTTGCTGATCTCGTGAGCCTCGTTGTAGGCCTTCTCCGATGACTCCACCACGGTGGCCCTCTTCTCCCCCGTGGCAACCTCGGCCAGGTACCGGTAGTAGTCGCCTTTCATCTTCAGGTAGAACACCTTGCTCTCGTGCTGCGTGTCGCTGCAGTTCTTGATCAGGAAGTTGTCCAGGAGGTTGAGGACATCTTGGCACACCGCCTCCAGCTCCTTCTCAATCTTCTCCCGATAGGCCCTCACCATCTCGATCTTCTTCTCATTGCCGTCGGCGGAGGTCTTCTGCTCGATGCTGGAGATCACCCTCCAGGAGGAGCGGCGGGCGCCCACCACATTTTTGTAGGCTACGGACAAGAGGTTCCTCTCCTCGTTGGACAGGGCCTCATTCAGCTCTGTGACCTGGAAGAAGGAAAGTCCAGACTGATCAATACAAACTCTTGTGAGGATTTTCCTTTTTTATTTTGATAAACTTGAAATCTTTTGGTTTAAATCAAACATTTGTGAAAAAAAAAAATTCTGACTGCAGTATCCCTTCATTTCATCGACCTCTTCCTTGTTTCAAGTCTTCTCTTTCACTGATTCCAATAAACTAATATCATCCCATGAGAATAAATTTAAAGAATAATTTCACCAGAGAGTTACACACCAAATCAGTCAAATAATCAAAGAGAATGACGAGATCATTATAATGATGAAAATAATTAGTTTCTATACTAATTTTGACAGCACACTATCCATATTTCATGAAATAATTTGGTCAAACAGCAAAGAGGATGAGCAATTTTTCACTTCTTATGTGTAATTTCCAGTTTCCATGGCGATCCATTCATTTAGTGCACCACTGGTTCCAGCTGCCACGTGTACAGCTAATGCGAGTTAGTGCGAAATAATATGATTCAAGTTAGTTGAGGCGGGGGGTGGGGGGTGGGGGGGGGGGGAGAGGAGGGTTGAAGATAGCTAAGATGAGGCAGCTGCAGTGTAAGTGAAAACCACCACTGCACCGGCGTTTCACGTGTCCCAGTGACCTTCTCTCAGGCTCAAACTGACCTTTTTACCTGTTTAAAGCACCACGCTGTGACATCACTCTGAGCCGGACCGGTAATTTTAGATTTGGGCGCATCGAGATGATAGCCGAGTGGTCATTAAAGAGGCCGTATGTCCTATAAAAAGCTTATATTACTCAGGGTTTTGATTGGAAAAGTGCTCCGAGCTGGAACGCGGCTTCGCTCAGATCAATAACCGAGATGACAAATCTGGTTTAGCTTCGAAAAAGGCATCTCACTCAGACATTAAACACATTTATTCCCCTTTTCCATAAGTGAAAAACTCCTCATTGATTTGCTGGCGAGATATCACGAGCTGTTCTGATTTCTCCATCTCTGCTCGGCTGGAGGAGCACAGAGGTGGCTGAAGTGACGTCATGACGATGGTGTGGGGAGGGGCGCTCCACCTATAGAGATGGACCGGCCTTCACAATGGCCCGCTTTAATACTCTCACACACCCAATGACCCCGTTTGACTGCAGGGAACAACTGTGTGTCATTTACAGTCAAACGAGCTGCATTCCTATTGATCCAATGACTCGACTGCCGTTTTTTTTTTTTAAAGGGAACAAATAGGCCAATGCTAAATATAAAGATCACAAAGCTCACACGTGCCAGCTGGACTGCTGCTATATGTGTAGAAACACAAGCATTTTAATGTTCAGTTGTGATTTTAAGTGCTCCTTTGAAACCTTTCAAAACATTACAAAGATATAACGATAAAACTGCCAAGAAATTCATTAAGAGAATTTGGAAAACACAATCTAAGGATCTTTTGGTTTTGCAGTGTTGGTCAATGCGTCGCCACCGTTTCTAGAGACGTATTGTGGTCATTTCTTAAACTATTGATGATTGAGATCGGCGGTGGCATCTCCACATACATTTTTCATGAGGAACACGAAGGTGATAGCCTCCCATTAGTCCTTTCTGGCTGCGATGGCAAGGGATTCCCTTTGATTAGAGAGCGAGCATACACACCCCTACGGAAAAAAAAAAAAAAAGGGGCCCAGTCTGGACCGCACTGACATGGCAGATTGTTTAAAGGGAAAGGAATCCCTCCCTGCTCACACACCATCCCACCTCCTGCAACCAGAAACCCTTGATGACACACGATCCACCAGAGCTCGCTACTTCTCTCCTGAGGAACACGAGACAAAATGTTCCTCCGATGGAGTGAAGATTTTAATCAGGGTGTGAGCTCATGCAGGCTCGGGATGCTGCTTGTTCCAGTAAGAGCTGCTGTGACACAGCAGTTTTTTTTCTTTCCTTTCCTTTCCTTTCCTTTCCTTTCCTTTCCTTTCCTTTCCTTTCCTTTTCTTATTTTTTTTTTCTTTTTTAACATGCTGGTGCATCCAGTGGCAGAATTTCTTAAGAGCCCAGAGAGGGAGAGAGAGAGGGAGGAGAAGAAGACAAAGGCGCTTTCCTGAGCGCTGGCCAATAAGAAATGAGAAAGCCAAGTGTGGCAGGCCAGCCGTGTCACCCTCTTCACATCAAATATTGCACTATTTAACCAGGGTCGTTACCCTCAAAATGACTTTAAATTGCTGCTGGACATCAGCCCTGACACACACACACACACACACACACACACACACACACACACACACAGTGCATCCACACATGGAGCCACAGCAAATCAAGTAAACTAGTAGGAAAGAGCGTCTGCAATCAAATCTGATCAAAATGACTCACTGCAGTATGACAAAGAATATTCTAGAGAGACATCCTTCTGCATTTGTGTTAAAGGAAGAGCCATTTTCCAAAGCAATCATGCTCAATATGATGCCCTGAAGCCTCGTTTAGTAGAACTAAAACGAACATTTTTGGATTATTATTATCGTGATAACTCCTTTGACAAAGAGAGGAGGTGGCGGAGGAGGAAGAGGAGGAGGTGGAGGAGGAGGAGGAGGTGGAGGCAGCAGTTGCTTTTTCCGAGCAACCTCACATGGCTCCCAGCAGCAGAGGTTCTTATAAATTCAGCATAATGGAGGAAGAGGAGGTGGGGTGGAAGAAGAGGTGAAAAAAAAAGGCAGTTAATGCAACAGAGCAGGACCATTAATGGGATGCGAGGCTCTTATTAGATGAGAGATGAAGTCGGGCCTGCATGCATTACATTGCAATATCCTTGCATTGAAAGGTAGAGCCGAGAGAAAGGCACCGCCCAAAGAGCAGATGATTTGGACTCGACTCGTAAAAAAAAAAAAAAAAGGGCTGAGAGCTGCTGCTCAGCTGGCGACAGCACAATAAAGACCTACATTTCTTATTATCATTATTTTACGATAGTACTTAGTTGTGGCGAGGTTAGTATGGAGGCAGAGTGAGCGCAGATTTACAGCTCACAAAGTCGAGATTGCGCAACGAGCCTTTACGCAAATGGAGCAGCGGTACGGCGCGCACACACATTTACAAATCATAATCACGGTCTTCTTCTGAGTGGACTTACCGATTTCATAGCAGCTGCCATATCATCATATCTCTCAGCCTGTTCAGCCAGCCTGGCTTTCTGCACCAGCTGCTCGCGATCAACCATTTTCTTGAAATGATATTTGGCTGCTTAGTCGAGCTGCTCTGCGTGGGGTTTTGTGGATGAAATGACTGATATTTCAAATCGCAATGCAGTGAAATCCAACGCGAACCTACTGCTGCAGCTGTTCCCTGCTGTCTGTCTGAGATCCGCGCAGACGGGACACCCTCTCCTCTCTCCCACCCTCCCTGCCTTCCTCCTCACTCCTCCTCCTCCTCCTCCTCCTCCTCACACACTCTCCATGGGCTGCGTCATCACTCGGGAAGGTGGGAGTCTGTGCCAATGATGTAACACTCCATAGATGGGAACTGGAGGGCCAGGCCTGGGCCCAGGGGCCGCATTAGGGCGCAGTGGGCTCTAGGGCTCTTGACAACCAACGCCCCCACGGAAACCCCCGCAACCTCACACCTCCTCTTACCGCTCTCTCCCATAATTATAATCAATTATTAGCTCACACACATACATATACACACACTTTTCGAGTACTGTAAATTGTTAAAAAATGTCCTTGTTTCTATTATCATATGTTTGAAACACACATTTTTGATGAAGCAGGAAGTTTAAGGGAACTATATTGGATTTGCTTGGATGTCTATGTTTCAGTTCAGTCCCGCCGTTTGGTGGGGTCACCACAGTGAAGCATCACAATCTGAGTTGGTATAGGTTTCACAGCAGACGTTCTTCCCGACACAAACCCACAAGGAGACAGATCACGAACAAACAGACCACAGAAAGTCCACCCGGACTTGAACCAAGAACATCCCCACTGGGAGGCACCAACTACTTTATAAATAAATAAATGTAAATGTCATGGCTTCTTGATCATTTATCAATGAGGAGAAACAAGAGTTCATAAAACAACTTGTAAGAGATAATGTCACAAGTAATACTGTAATAAATAACATTTTACAGTGTATGAATTGTGCAGCTTTTATGTGATGGGCTCTGGTTTTCATATTGTTGTCTATAACAATATCGTTAGCCAAGCTAGCCATGTTGGTTAGCTAAACTAAACTCAACTGTTTTAGTTGTTTTGTCTCCGAAGATTTGCTATTGTTGTTGAGATAGTTAGCTACGGTGTCATCAAACCCCAACCATCTAACATCTGGGTTGAGGCTCATGTGGAAATAAGATTTGTTGCAGTTCCTTGACTGACCACTAGAGGCTGGCTCCAAAAGCGAGTCAACCTCCATTGACTGCCTTGTTAAAACATCCGAGTTTCAAAAAACTGTTTTGGTCTCAATCATTTGATTTTACAAATATGACAGCTCTCAAGGCGGGTGTTTTGTTTTGTTTTGTTTTTTGAATTGTACCACGCAAAGAGAATTTATATAAAGATATTTTAGATATTTCAGATATTTCGGTGGTGTTCAGTTGAAGGAGCTTTTAGTGAAATGTGATGGCCGTGTACCCATCAGCTTCTCGAGCAACATGGCTGCCCCTCTTACAAAGCGCTTTGACTAGCTAATGCAGTATTCCCAAGTTCCTGTCCAAAAGAGCTACTGCCTCATAAGTTTTAGGAGTTTCCCTGCTCCAATGCACCTGATTCAAATGCATGAGACATGAACAGACTTGTGCAGACCTTGATGACAAGCTAACGGTGACCCATTAATTTGCATCAGGTGTGTTGGAGCAGGAGAACACCTGAAAACTCCAGGACAGTGTCCCTTGAAGACCAGATTTGGGCAGACACTAAGCTAATAGCCTTTTCTTATGCTTCAACGCTGAACCGATAGTAGTAGGAAACCCAACGCTGTAAATTACGGCAAACCCTGACATGCACCTGTCCTCAAATGGTACTATACATCTGCCTAAAGCTTAGCACAACAAATCTGATTTGTCTGTATAATAGCATTGTTCTTCTTCATTATATTTCTAACTACTTGTTTTTCTTTTTGTCTTCAAACTGGGTAGAAACATAGACTGCTCCAAAGTCCATAGAAATTACTTTTGCTCCATATTTGTCAGTTCTGACTGACATAAGATATGCTTTATTTGCACTGCGCCTATGTCTGAGCTACCTATAGGAACTAAACAAAAGAAAGCTCAGCAGAGCATGAAACAAGCCCGCGCTGCCACCTAGTGTTGGATTGTGGAATCGCAAAGACACAAACAACAACAGTTAGGATTTAAGACCAACAACAATGGAGGTCCTGTCCTATACTTGGGCTACATGCATAGTTGCTTCAAAGGAGAATTAAGTTTGATTACAAATGCATTGGTGTCCATCTTGACTGCGATTAACTGATAACATTACAGGAAGTCCAAAGTTGATGGATAAGTCGCTGTGGCAGAAAATCACCTCAAAGTGTTAAAAGTTAGAACAATTCACGTGAGCAGAAATTAACTTAAATGGTAGAGTTACTCACAGTTACCTGATCTGCTCTGAATATGAGTTTTTTTTTGCTCATGGGTTGATCAATTCTGCAACAGCTTGTGATGAATTAATCCATGAAAATAATATAATTCTCTTGTGAGCATGTTTTATTGGTCTCATGACATTTGGCATAAATGCGATGCCATAGTTAGCTAACTAGCTCCTACTCAAGTTAACCCCTGTACGCTGAGTAACTTGAGTAGGAGTACTCCCTAAAGTCTCTGTTTGACTCAGCAGTTCTGTTTCTGCTGTTACTGGATGAATTTCCACCATTTAGACCTCAAAGTTTATAGTTCTGAAATACTCAACCCGAATGGGATTTTTAAAACAGTTGACTCTCCCAATCTGTTTATATGTGACCCTGCAACGGACTGGTTACCTGTCCAGGGTCTACCCCTGCCGTTTACCTGAAGAGAGCGGGATATGCTCCAGCAGACCCTGATTAGGAATGAGCAGGTATGGATAATGGATGGATGGATGGACAAATTCCCTCTGTTCTTTTTTTATGTTTTCTTCTTTAAATTTCCAGTTTAATTTCTCTTTCTCCACTTTTTTTCCATTATATGTAAATGTGAGTGGTTTCATGCAGGCAGTCTCAGCAGTGCGAGTGCCTGCTCATGTTCACCCCTCTGAATGGTTCGTTCCAGTTACTCCATTTGTTCCTTGATCTATATGAGGAACCAGAGGTATGTGTTCTTAAATGCCTTCAGATGTCTTACCAACCAAGCTCGCTGTTACTCTCTTCATGTCAATCCCCACTTCCACTCTGGCTTCCACCTGTGGGCTCAGATTCAAGGGGGGTGAGGGGGTGGTTAGTTCTTCTGCAGAAGAATCGAAATTGACATGACAGTGCACCTCCAGTCAGTTATCTTTCTGACCCAGTATGCCCTCTCCCCATCACCCAGATACACAGATAACAGTTTAAAGTAGATTAACTCGCAAAATGAGGCATGGTTTTTAAAACTTACGCTGATTTTATTCATTTATTTGTCCTTTTATGCCATCAAAACTTAGGGTTTGGGCCCTGGTAAACCTGTGCATTAAAACAGTGCTGCATGTTTAGATGGATAGAAGTAGCATGGGGATAAAGGTCTCAAGGAAATATGGTGGTTGAATGTCAAATTAAAACACATCATGTCCACTTGAGGGCAGCACGGTGGCTTAGTGGTTAACACTGTTGCCTCACTGTTGCAAGAAGGTTCCTGGTTTGACTCCCGGCCCGGCAGGAGTCTTTCTGTGAGGAGTTTGCATGTTCTCCTCCAGGTACTCCGACTTTCTCCCACAGTCCAAAAACATACATGTAAGGATGATTGACAACTCTAAATTGTTCATCAGTGTGAGTGTAAGAGTGCATGATTGCTTGTGACCCCTAGGTGACAGGCAGGTGGTCCAGGGTGTACCCCCTACTTATTGCCTGTAATGAGCTGGGATTGGCTCCAGCAGACCCCCGTGGCCCTGTAAAGGATTCAGCTGGTATAAAAAATGGATGGATGTCTATTTAGGCCTGTAATGACAAAGTGTAGGTGCAGGTGGTTATATTCCAGCTCTGGTTCAAGGATGTTTGTACTTTGGTCTACTTTGGTCCAGTTTGGTTGGAAATAGGCACATTTAGTTGATCAACAATACTACACACCATGTGTGGTGACCTGAATTTGGGGAAATGTGAAACCTGATAAACTTTCAATACTTGGACTTTGGGCACCAAAAATGAAGACTCGCACTTTAGTAACTCTGATATTTGTCAATGCAATTTTAAAAAAGGGAACGTTGATGTGTAATTTGACATAACTTGATGGTCCTTTTATTCAAAAATGGAAACAAATACAAAAAAGGTCATATTGTCACTACCTCTAGTATACTGCATTTATCTCACTAAATGTATTTCCTGGTCATTTTGAAGCAAAAAACCTTAAAGTTGATGCAACATTTAGAAAAACATTTTAAAACTGGAAGCTAATTTTGAATAGTTACACCTTTACACCAGTATTGTTCTCTCCATCATTTTGCACAGGTGTTGTTAAAAATTACACAAAGGGCTAATGGTCTCCTGTAGTATCACTGATATTATCCACAGAGATAGTACAGTATAGTGCAGGTATGAAATTGTAGGCAGTAAACTATGTTTTGTAGTTTGTAGGTAAAGCACGTTTGATGAGGACACCATAGACAGACTTTTGGTGTGTTAAATGTCAAATTCTGGTAAAAAATTTATTTCTCCAGCAAACCTCACTGACTTCTGTATTTCCGTGTCCTTTTTCTATTTCGTTTTAATCACCTTCCTCACTGTTTCTGAAGAGCAGAGTACTTCCTGTCATCTATCACCAGATGTAATGAGTGATTAAAGGGCAAACCCTGCTGGTGAAGAGGAATTTGTGAAGCTTTTTTCACGAGAAGAACATCTGTCTTCATGAAGTAAACAAATGACACAAGAAACCTATTGCATTTCTTCGTGGAATTTAACTTATTCTGTTAAACGAATTCACTTAGCTGAATCTCTCATTTAAATTTTAACTCATGCAGCGAACAAGTTAATCATTCATCACAGTTTCAAAAGTTTCTCTTTGTCTCAAGTTGGTTAAAGGTAATCACCTGGAATATTGACGGACTTCATGTAAAAGTCTTTGTTATTCTGATGCACCCACGACTATTTGTTTGCTCATTTTACCAAGAAAATAATAAGTGAACAGCACACGGGGCCTATTTATTTTAGTGATAATAATAATCATTTAATCTCTGACTACCAGAATTAAAAGTGAATGTAATAAAAGTAAAAACTTCATTTTGAAATCATACTATGTTTGTCATAAATACTTCCAAACACTGATATACGTACTTCTAACTACATTTTGAATACAACACTGTAAAGGAATACTTTCAAAGTTTATTATCAGTACTTATATTGAGACGGTAGCTTATGTATTTATTTTTGGTCATGTTATGTCATATAGATTCAACACTACACAAATGCAAGACTTCAGGTTTTATGTTGTAATTTTTTTGTAAACCCAAAGTCTAACACATGAATCCTGCATAAAGAAAACTGAAATATTAACCTGGTTGAAACACTCAGGTGATTATTGTTTATTTCTGTAAAAGGAATAGAGCTACTTGTGACAGACAGGTGAATGCTCTATTTTTTTTTTTTTTTCAAAAAGGAAAAAGTCCTTAAGGTTTTATAAATACTTAAAGGTAGGGTAATCAATTTCTGGGTAACATTACATCTGTTAATATTTGAAGTAAAACATGAACAAACACGGAAACTTTATCATTTTTATGAAGGAGGAAGCCAGGAATCTTCTCGCTGTGAGGCAACCTCACATCATTTAAAAAAAAAATCTTGTTATTTTTGTGTTGTGATGTGTTGAAGTAACAGTCTGAACATGGAAAAAAAACAAACAGATTTTCTTTGAAAATACTCAGGACAGACCATCAGTCTGAAGAAATACTTGTTTGCTTCTGAGAAGCTTCGTCCAGCTTCTGCAGCCTTGTCCCTGCTGTCTGCAAAAACCAGCCAACGTAACTCTGGGTTCACCACCCCAGTTGTCTGTTAAGACAACTGTGCGTTGTTTGATGACACTATCTCACACATCAGCAACTGTGAAACTAACTTACAGAGTCACGGTGGACGTCACAGCAGAGAAACTGATGGTGGAGGAAAAACTGAGACTGAAGAGACTAAAGAAGAGTAAATCTTGGAGACTGTCATGAAAGTCACTTAACCTCCACACCTTTAGGAGGACCTGCCAAGCTAAAAGTGACAAATATATATGAATATATATATTTTTTTTGTGCTGCATAAAACTCTCCAGAACCTCAGGCATTAATTCGGGTGGCGATCAACAATCAGAGGCCTCCATTGAAGTGTTTTCTCCTGCGGGAGCAGATTATCGCCTGCTCACCTGAACGGAGGTCAAGACAGGAAATGCTGATTTTCACTGACATGTAAACTGGGTCAAGTCGTGAAAGAGGAAGAGAAGGAGGAGTCACCCAGCTTAGAGTGAAACCATATTTTAACATGGTCTGATATGTTGCAGATATGCGGTTCAGTGCTTGACTCACAGAATGAAACGCATCTTAATGTCATTTAACCTTTTATCGCCTTGTGTAGTGGCCTCGCAGTTATATAACTCACCCAGTGGGGCCAATTTGAACCAGAGCCAATGTAAAAAAAATAAAACCTGAAACAAACACTCAAATGAACACAGTCACAAGACATGCCTCTTTGTTTTGAAACTCCCTTCACTTGATTTGAAATGATGCTTTAGTCTGTATTTTTATTATTATTATCCCTCTCGTTTCTTTGCATGCACAGTCTTTGCTGAACTAATGAATCCGTCTACTTGTTTCAAAGAGGATTACCGCTCCTTCTGCTTAGCTTAGTTACCTCAAATTAGGATGAAGGTAAGGAGAGGTCTGCTGTCTACAGCAGCCATCTGTCTGCCAGGTGGACAGGCGAGCGCTCTAGCTGCTGTAAATGGAGACGAGGCTGGAGCTGGATGTTTTGATATACCCAGATGAGGTGAGGGTCGTTACTCCGGAGGATCTCAGAGAATGGGAACTGGAGACGGCAAGCCAGTTATCCATTCCCAACGTGCGACTGTTTGTGGCGCTTTACCCGTACAACCCTGCTGCCATGTCTCCCAACTACGAGACGGCTGCAGAGGAGCTGCCCTTCGTGCCAGGCCAGATTATCAAGGTAGGGGGTTGTGAATCCTAAAATTTGAGTGCTTCTCTGAAACACATGGTCTATTTCCTCATTTTATCAGCTGAAGAGTTTCTCTGTAAGAACATGATGGTGTTTCCTGTTTGTGCAGGGTTCAGGCCTGCTGAACACGTTCAAACACATGAGCTTGTCTCTTTATTTCCTGTAACTGTTTCCAGCTCAATGATGTGATTTCCCGCCATTTTCACTGAATCTCACTGCTGCCGCCACATGCAAACGCTCACACGACACAGGCACGTGTTTCTTTTCCTCCAAAACCCCCAGCAGAGCGATTAAAAAGCCACTTTCTTCTTTAGGTGTTTGGAGACAAAGACGCTGATGGCTTCTATCACGGTGAATCCGGCGGTCTCTCCGGTTATGTGCCAAGCAACATGGTAGCTGAAATCCCAGTGGACGATGACTACCTGAAACATCTACTCATGCAGCAGGGTTTTATCCCTGTAGACCACACAGGTATCAAGCCCCTGTTTCTGCAGGAAACGGTGCTTTAAAGCACCAGTAGAAGAGTAAATCTGGAGTAAAAGACAGAAAATCAGACCCTCAGCAACTCTAGTGGTATTATTGTTCAGTGAGACAGTCAGTCTGTAGCTGCTCAAAAATCACCTTCAAAGGGCTCTTTACCCTGAGCCGCTTCTTGTAGGTTTTAAAAAAGTAAAATTAAACATTTAGATCAGTGGTGTTCAATTCAATGTCTCTTTCCTTCAGTACACCATGACACAAGTGACTGTGTCATTGACAGGCTGGTTCAGACCTTAATCAGAATCGGGTGTGTCAATGCAGGGAAACATCTAAATCATGCAGGACACCAGCTCTTTAGGACCAGGGTTGCTTACCCCTGACCTAAAATGTAATAAGAAATGGCTTTTCTTTCATCAGGAAAAGTTTGAGGGTTGAGAACACGAGTGATCTTTGTGCAATGTTGATTTTATTTTAGTGTGAAGTTTGAAACATCTGTTTGAATTTTTTTGCCACACAGGCATGACTCTAACGCCAGATGTGAGCGACTTGGCCAGCATCCCCGACGATGTGGTCGTCCGGCGAATGGTGGCCTTATTCGACTATGACCCGTGGGAAAGCTCACCCAACATGGACAATGAAGTAAGCACTACAAAGCAAAATCAGATGAACCGCTCCTTTTTTTCCTGTCTTGTTTAAATATTAAGGCTCATCTAAGGTTTTACAAAAATAACACGAGTCTTCCGGTCTTTCAGGCTGAACTCGGTTTCCGATCAGGAGATATCATCTACGTGTTGGGCGACATGGATCAAGATGGATTTTACTTTGTGAGCACCATCTCATCACTCACTACATAATGACTGATCATTGACTAATATTTTGCACAAAAAAAGTCAACTTTAATTTTATTTTTTAGGGAGATCTTCACGGTCGACGAGGTCTGGTCCCATCAAACTTCCTGCAGCCATTACCCTGGAATTAGATGAACCCGCCGGACTCGCACGCTTGCTACAGTTGCCAAGACATAGTGAGAAATCACCAGCTTTTACTGAAAAAATAGTTTAAATGTGTCAAAAACATTTTTTTTTAAATATTATTTTTATTTTATATGATAGCCTGGCTATAGATTGCAAATAATTGAAGCTAAACCTTTTGTGAACAGTTAGGACGATGCAAAGAAGTTTAATCAAAAAGTCCATTTAAAGGTCTTTTATTGTCAAAAATCAGAACAAATACAAATGTTTTGGTGCATAAAAGATAAAGAAAATGGCAGACTTATCTTTAAAAAAGTAATCAAAACATGATTTCATTTTTATTGGCCTATAACTCTTTATTCAACAATATTAGCCTTAAGTCCTACACTCTCAGTCTGGGTGTGTTGCAGACCAGAGTGTGTGAATGTAGTTTGTCCATTTTTTTTTGCCTTACACCATGTTTCTATATTTTCTATAACAGGCTAATTTCCAATGCAGTAATTAGTACATAACAAAAAAAACAAACAAAAAAAAAAACAATTCTGTTCTTAAGCTTTAATGCAGTTTTGATGTTTAAAAAAATGTCACAACTGAAACTTTGTACAAACGCTTCCCTAAGTTTTGATCTTGTTGTTAAAGAATAAGCTGTAAAGCAGAAACAAGAACGCTTACCTGCTTTCATTTACAAAGTCACAACATCATTTTTATGCTGCTGTGTGATTTTACATAAAATGTTATTTATTTTCCATTTTGACAAGTTATTCTATCAGTTTTTAATCAATATGTAATAAAATATAAGACATGAATTAAATGAAAAAGAAAAGAAAAGGCTTTAAACTTCAAGACATCCGGCTGGTTTCTTCTTGTACGCTTCTCTGTAGCCAACAGTATACTCATCCATAAAGTAGGAAACACTACACTGTATAGTGAAGTTTAGTAGTGCTTTCTACTTTATGGGTGACAACACTGTACATCAGCAGCTCTTGGTCGCTCCAGTGGTAAAACTGAGGAATGGTGGGTTAAGTGGAGGAAGATCTTCACAGATTTAAGAGAACACAGTCATTTTTATCTTTGAGAAATACCAACACAGAAAAAAATAGGACCTACGTGTAAAATTATGCTGACACGAGGATAAAAGAAGAGCATGTTAAAGGGGAAACAGACAACCAATAAAAGCAGAGATCATCAGATTTTTTTTGAATAAAGTCACTTGTTGTCAGGATCTTACCAGCTTCGGGACTCCAGAGAAGAGAGAAAACCCAGAAGTGAGCGTGATCTTTATATTAACCCTGTCTGAGCCACGTGGTTCTCACAGGAAACAGCCACACACACACATCACACACACACACACACACACACACGCTAATGTCTTTTATTAGCCCTTGAACCTGTAGCAGCAGCATGTTCAATCCCTCACACAGTTTGTCTGTGATTGATCATTGTCACCCTGTTTTGTGTTTGTCTGTTTAATTTCATTCGTTAAAGAGAACAGTTGGCTCTTTCACCAACCCAGAACCACCTCTGTTTTACTGAACTCACATTTTAGGAAGTTTCCTTTATTAGATTCTACACACACACACACACACACACACACACACACATATGCAAATTCATAACCTACACCCATGAATGACTGGCAACGTGCATTACTGCTGCACTGAGATCTCATCCCTTTTAAGGACAAACGGTTACGAGTCGGCACCTGCTTTTCTAACAAAGTCAGACCCCGAAGCATATAGATATTGATCTCAACAAGATTTCATGTTGTGAACAAATAGTCTCAATACTTTTTTTAACTGATGCAGCTCTGACAGGAAGACAGTAACTTAAAGGGTTATTTCCTTTTTTGTCTCTTATTGTTTTTAGGTGGGGTTAGGGTTAGGGTTAGGGTTTGGGGGGGTATCTGAAGACTTTGTGAGGAGTTAGTGTCTTACCTGTAGTAGTAGTAGTTACTAGTGTCTTACCTGTAGTAGTAGTAGTTACTAGTGTCTTACCTGTAGTAGTAGTAGTTACTAGTGTCTTACCTGCAGCTTTCAGTGAGCTCTCAGTTTGGAGAATCAGGGACGAACTGCTGGTGGGCAAAGAACAAAACATGCAAACAGCTGTAACCTCAAACATTTTTGTACCGTGTCATATTTGCATCAGACAGTTTTTCACAGACAGTATTATATGTGGAAATTCTTCTTGTGAAATCATTGTTAACAAAAAAAAAATAATAATAAAGTGATGCAAAAGTAGTGAGGTGTAAAAGTACAAAAAAAGGGTGTTTACTTGAACCACTATGACAACTTTTGGGGGCGATTTTTTTTTATTTGAAATGTAAAAATGAGAAAATTTGCTCTCCTTTTGTTAGGTTGGCTCACCTGCCAAAATGTCTCTCTCTTTCTCCAAAAATGAGAGCCTACTGAAACCTGTCAAGAACAGGTAAGTCATCAAACTACTTATTAGTGCTTCATGCAACTCCTCTCCTAAAAGAAAAAAAAAAAACAAGAAAAATCCTTTACTGATGGAGCATCAGTCAAAATTTATCAGAAGACTTCATTGGTGATATTAGAAATTATATATTAGCACCATCCTCAAATACTACAATCATACAGGTCGTTAGATAACAGGAAGAGCTTTATTTCTCTGGTAAAATTCAGAGAAATCATTCACGCCTGCATGTATGTGACAAGGTGTGGGTGGGGGGTGGTGGTGCAAGGCTTCGCTATCCCAGCAGCCACAGAGCAATATGCTTGCAACAACAGAAACTTTGCAAACACAGTAGAGACGGCCTGTGTCCTCCGTTGTCACGACAACCTAAACCTCAGAGTCACACCAAGTGATATAAGAGGAAGTGGGGGATGGGCGGCATGCTCAAAACGAGAAAAGATGTCCACGTTAGTAAAAAAAAAGAAGTCAACTGTAATAGCAAAGATATTTTTTAAAGCATGCATGCATGCATGCAACCAATAAAGATTAGAACTGATTAAAAATATCTAGTAGTGTATGTACAAGTACATGAAAGCATGTCATTTTTAAATTGTGTGCCTATGTGTGTTTAAGTATGAGGAATGAATGTCCAGCAGCCGAGCATGACTGTGCATCCTGCAGATTATGTCAGCGCTGTTGCACCAGGGCCTGAGCTTGCATCACACATCTATTCCTGTGCAACATGGGATTATATCCAGAGCGATCTCCTTGGTGACTTAGGGTGATATAGATAGCATCAAACTGACAGAAACAAGTGCAGCATCTAATGAAATCAGGAGGAATTATCCTTCCAAAGCACTAATTAAATTATATTTTGCCTTCAGTAGTTGCCTTCAAAATTAAGTTTTCAAAGTAGACAGTGATGACCACATATTTTTTAAAGAATTGTAGTTATTATGAAATGAAAATAAGGAGGAGCAAAAGGAATCTGATTGAGTCAAGTGTATGTGCATCTGCACCCGCAAACTTGCAAGTGACTGCATGTAACACAATTTATGGATCAGACCTGTTCAGTGCCGCCATCTAGCGGACAGAAAATGGATCACGTCTGCAAAGAAAAAAAAAAAAGTTTTCCCTAAGACTGTTTATTCTCAGTACATCAAAACGAAAAACTCTGTTCTGCCCTGTGTGACGAGGACTGCCAGAAACTCTCCTTATGAAAGCATTAATTATTGTGGACGAGTTGAGTACATTCTTACAGTGTCTTTTATTGAGGATAATCCATCTGTCCATCCATCCATCCATTTTCTATACCTGCTGAATCCATCTACAGGGTCACGGAGGTTGCCAGTCTATCACAGGGGCATATACACAAAGACAATCACACACAAAAAGAAAAAAACATGTATAGTATTTTTCTGTGTATCTATCATTTCATGATTGTAGGCACCAAACATGGGTCCACAAGTAATTACATATAGGTATAAAATCTCACAGTATTGCATTAAACTTTAATCTCATGTGGCGAGATTTTAAACCTGGAACTTTGTGGAAGTACCACTTCTCACCACATGGGGGCGGCAAAGCACCAAAAAGTGTATGTGTCAGCCCTTGGCAGACAACACAACAAAGTGCACCTCTAGTGAGACAAATTGGTATTACAAGACATGTAAGCCCGTCCCCACTTATTGGTACAGTATTTTCATTGTTTCTTTTTATCAAAAAGGCAGATCTGCCTCGATGTGATACCAGTGATACCAGAATTGGTATCAAAACATATCAACCAAGAGGCCTCAGTTTGTCTCCGGTCTGACCCAGAAAAGTTTACTTTTCTTTAAGCTTAAAACTTCTCTTTTAAATTCTGCATGCTGCAGGTATATGTTAATGGAAATTAACACGCAACAATGAAAAAGTTCCTGAAAGCTGTGAGCACCAGCAAGCAACAAGTACAAGCAGAGATGACAATGGTACAGAAATATTACAGAGTGATCTAAGGAGTTATGGAGTATGTGGCTGCCGCTGTCTCCCATTTTCCCTTCATGGTACCATTTACTTGGACAAAAACAAGATCTCACTTATTTAGTGATATCAGTCGCCTACAAAGTGTTTCTTTGTCCAAGAAAAGTTAGTGTTTTCTGAATATTATCAACCAATTTAGCTAAGTGTGTGCAGTCATGTTAAGAAGAAATTACATCTTTCAATTTGGAAGTTTAATGTATCAGGACAATAAAACTAGTGGAGTTGGCAGGCCCTTTCTGCGTCTCTGATATATTGTCAGTCTTGTTATTTTGTGCCAATCCTGCATGTCTGCACCATAAACTGATCATAGAAAAGAAAAATTAAACTGAAATATTGGTCTCCCTCTGCTACAGAGGGAGAGGGTTATATAGGGAGAGAAATAAATTGACATGACAATTAATTAATGATTGTCCCCATTCATTAGCACAGTGTTGTCGGTGGGTGTCATGGCAACACAGCAGTTCTCTACCGCTATGCTGAATTTAGCAGCTAATGTTTAAATAAATTCTGCTTTGAACATAAAGGAGTATTGTCACTCAGCTATCCATTTCATGGGCTTGATTGGAATCTGATACTGAACAAAATGTATCTATGTAGTTTAAAACTTCTTTTTCTGCTTTTTTGAGATGAGGTTTAGGCCTCAAAAAGTAGCCAGCTGGGGCTTGTAAACCACCACAGGTCGCTTCATATTTCCTAGAATAATGATTATTGGTATGCAGTGTACAGTGTGAATCAGAAGAATATTGAAATCTCATTTTGACTACAAAGATTAAGTTGGAAATATATACAAAGCACCTTCTTTCTAGATAAGAATTAAAATTGTTCGCATTTACACGCTAGTGTTCCTGAACGCAGCACGTCAACGTATTTCGTGCTGCGTCACTTTACGTCATTATCCATTGATAAATGGCTGTCGCCCCGCCCCCCTCCAATGTCAGCCCGTCTCATCCTGATCTACACGTCCTGAGTATCTGCGTCTCCGAGTCTCGGCTGTGATGGACCGCTGGAAGGGAAGAGTGGCTCTGGTGACCGGAGCATCGGTCGGGATCGGGGCGGCTGTGGCCAAAGAGCTGGTCCGGTGCGGGATGAAGGTGGTGGGCTGCGCCAGGGACGTGGAAAAAATAAAGGTTTGACCCGAACTTAAACTTTTGGTCAACTTTTCGGAGAGCACCAAATGACAAGTTGTGCATAGGGAAGACGGTTGGTCTAATAAGTCACTAAAAAAGATGTAGTAACTCAATTTACTAAGAGTTTGTGGAGAAGGTAGGAAACAAGAGAAGTTATATGAAATTATTAGGTTTTAATTTAATGTTGGACTGATGATTCTCACTGCGTCACTGTTACGTAACAAGTGTAAAACTTTTCGCCGAGTTATCTTTAAACTAATCTCTTATATTGCACAATATTAATAAATGCATTCCCAGTTTTTATAGCCCGCTATAATAATAATAATAGGGGCTTTTTAAGCGGACTATAAAAAGAAATAAATCCCACTGCCATCACAGTGAGTAGTTTATTTCATTTTAATTAATGTTCACTTAATTTAACAACTTAAGAGAAACTCCCTACAAAATCTCCTGTTTATATTGTTGTATTAACTTTTTTTTTTTTGATTTATAACACTGCAGAATTTCAACTGGGGTGGATTTATTTTTGTTTTTTTTTTAATTGACTTTGTGGGCTTTTTTTAAAAATATAACTTGATAATCAATGCAGTTTTTGTCTTTAGTCGGTTGTATATATTGATTAAAGAAAAATACTGTGTGAAATTACAGAGTAAAATAAAATATTAGTGAAAAGAGTGATTAAATAAGAAAGGGCTGCAGGGACAGTATGAAAAGTTCTCCATAATTTATTTGGCAATTATTAACCCTTAATTGTTAAATATTAAACCATTCGGCAAATAAAGTTATAGTAAAGTCTGAGTTCATTTGAGGTTTTTTGGACTTATCAGATGGTGAAAAGTCCAACCTATTGTTTAAAAACCCTTTCACTTTTGTAAGTCTTAAATCAATTGGAAAATGAGCTCTTTTTATGAAGTCAAGTTCATTTATGTAGCACACATCACAGCCAAACATCACAAACTGCTTAGCAATAAAATAGTTTCAAACATGAAAACTGCAACATATTTCAACAATGAAATACAATTTCACAAGGGAAAAAAAAAATCAAAGAATAAAAGAAAAATATTGAAATGGACATAAGAGACAGGTACTTGGGAGCACTTACAGGATCTGGCTACAGGATCTGATGTTTTGAAAATAACATTGTTTAAATATAATAAACATAAAATATTCAGGACTTTGACCTTGGAAGGAGTTCAAGGTAATGCCAACATTTTAAAACATGCATTAAAATTAATTGGTAACCAATGAAGCATTGATAAAACTGAAGGAACATGAGCTCTTTTACTGGCTCTTACTGTGAGCTTCACTGCAGCAATTTACATCATCTGAAGGCGAATGGAAACTTTTTATAAACAATAAACAGTGCATTACAATAAGGTAAAGGAAAAGAAAATCAAAGCATGAATGAATGTCTCCTGTTTGGCCTTTTGTCATCCGCCTTTTTAATTTATAATTTATCCTCAAGTGGAGAAAGAATTGCCAGACTCACAGTTTGACTGTCAAAGGAGATGAATTGGTCAAAAACATCATGCACATTTATCAGGCTTGACTGGACAGGTGAGCCTCAAAACTCAAATTGCCTCTTGTTGTGTGGAATTATAGAAATGAGATGAGATGTTTCTGAAATGACCAAGAATCTGTTTTAGACAAGATGGAGCTCAAGACAGAACCCTGAGGGATCCCACAAGATGGACCAGTGACCTCTGACCTATACAAACTCTTAAACTCCTGCCAGAGGGATGAGACGACAACCATTCGTGAAAATAATTCCTGAAACGCCCAGCAAATCATGGACCTTTGAGCAGATTAGTTTCTGTACAGTGGAGTCTATCAAAACCCGAGTTAATCATAAACTTTTTACCATCCTGATACAACTCTGATTCCAACAGGAAGGTATTTTCTTCTTGATGTTGAGAAGAATTTGAACAACTCTAAATTTTGGAAACCTAACCAGGGACAGGGGTTGCAGATTAGCTTCTGAGAGAAACCTGTGTGCATCTCATCTATTTTATATTTTTATGAAGCAATGTTTAACGCATTTCTCGCTGTCAAACATATAAATTAAAAAAAAGTCAATATAGAAATGTGAAACTGTACTGTTTAAAAGAACCCACTGATGTCATAAATATTTACTGGTTTTAAACATGAAATTTAAAAGACAAAACAGTGTTTTTATTCTGTGTAGAAAATGTCACCAATTATTAGAGTCCTACTGAATTTATCAGCAGGCTGTTGTTATAAGCTAATTGCTGATTTATCAGTATTGGTCTTATAATGGCTGATAAACTTAAGTATGTTTAATATTTGTTGTTGGATTCTTATGTCTTAGTAACTCAAGTAGAATATTGGGGAAATTATTTATACTCTTTTTATGGAAGAAAACAGTGTATTGACAATATATCACATTTTTACGTCACCAAATGTCTGTCTTTGAAAGGCTTTATCCATCAGAATCTGCAAGTTATAACTAAATAGATCAAGAGATTAAATGCAGTTTCTGCACATTTCCCAGGATTTAAAGTCCATTATTTAACCCCTTAAGTCACACTGAAAGTCAACATTCACTGATACCAGCACTTTGCTGTCTGAAGGTAACATTTTCTCTCTTTTTTTTTTGACATCTTGGAAAAAAAGAAGGGCGTTTTTATTATTTATTATCCTAAATTGGAGGCTCGGGGACTTTATGCATGCTTGAGTGGCAGGTTGACCACACTAACAACGCAACGCTGATCTCATTCCAGAAACTGGCTGCAGAGTGTAAAAGTGCCGGCTACGCTGGTGTCCTGGTGCCCTTCAAGTGTGACTTGACCAAAGAGGAGGAGATTCTGTCCATGTTCTCGGCCATCAAAGCAGAGCACAAAGGCGTGGACGTGTGCATCAACAACGCTGGTCTGGCTCATCCAGAGCCTCTGCTGAGTGGAAACACCACCCGCTGGAGGAACATGCTGGACGTAAGAAAATTTTGGAAAAATACAAGACTACTTCACATGTGGACCAAGAGTATAACACTTTCTGATAGCTTTTGTATTTAGTTTTGTACTTTTTGCATTTTATATGTATGAAAAATAAACAATTTTTGATTAAATTCCTAGATGACAGGTACTGTTTAATCAGTTTCACAAAGACTGGAAAGCTCAAGTGTGGGTAAAATTATTATAAATCTCAAATGAAATCTGTTTAGTTGCTTTAGTTTCAAGGTCCAAGAACTTTTGCATCTTCTTCAATGACACATTAATGTTGTTAATGTGGTGAAACCTGCATTTCCTCCTGTGTCAAGCCAATGTATGTAGACAAAAGTAATTAAACTTAACCTAATTTCAGGTCAGTTAAGCTCCAGTTTGTCAAATAATCACAAGCGCCTGCAGCTAATTCACCCATAAAATGTGTAAATGATGAAATTAACTCTTTAATCTATATCACTGACACCAGATAAAAAGTGGACTCCTTGGGAATAAGAAATATTAATTTGGTGTAACATTTGATTGTGTTTTCCAGATGTTACACTTCTCCAGATGTTTTCTTTACTCTTTCAGGTGAACATTCTCGCTTTGAGCATCTGTACACGCGAGTCGTACCAGTCCATGAAAGAGCGAAGTGTCGATGACGGCCACATCATCAACATAAACAGGTGCAGTTTTATTTCCTGCTCATGTACAGTAACAGTCAAGACTGTAAGGAATGGTATTGCTAAGTTCGTGTTTCTTCATCTCCTTTTGAAATATCATGATGACATTTCAGAGTTCAGACTCTTTCACAGCAGACGGTGCGACCCGTCAGAACCCATCACATTAATCCTGCCTTTGTTCCATTAAAAGTAGGCTGACTGATACGACTCGTGTGACCTATTAGATTAATGCTGATTGTGTGGATGTGGGCTCTAAAACTTTAAAGGCAGACGTGCTGCTCAGAGTCCAGGGCCACTCGTCGTTTTTATTAATTGAGGACGGTTTCAAGCTGGGTACTGCTGTGACTCATGAGACTTTAATTTCAAGTATGAAGTGTTTACTCATCATTCTCGTCACCCTTGTTGAATAGTAACAGGAGAGGGCATAATAACATGAATAACCTCACAATATAAGCCCCATGGATGGTGGACATGTCCTGTTTACTTCAGATGACAAATTGAACCAGGGTGGATGAGGCAAGAACGCTGCTGATGGTCTTTGCTCCATCTGTTATAAGAGAGAAACTTCTTTTACTTCGCTTTTTCCTTGAACTACATTCAAACATCATGAAGCAATAAAGAAATATCATCTCTGTTCACCACTAGAAGTTCTAACTTTCAACGTAAAGTGCAGTGCAAGTAAATATTTGATTAAAACTTTCAACAGGATTTATCAAATGCTTCAAATATTTCCTGTACTTTGGTAGGAGAGGATAATTGTAGCAGGTTAATATTTAAGCATATTAATCCTTTCATCAAAATGTGCCCCCCCTAATTGGACAACACCCATTAATATTATGCTCTCTTATCTTTTCTAGTTTTATCAGAATTCCTCCTCCAGATGACATTTGAAAGAGTCCAGATTTCATAATCACTTATGGTTCACAACACTAGAGAAACAAAGCAGTTTATCCCACCATAATGGATCACAAAATACCAAATATTACTGACTAGTGACAACCCATCCATTAGAGTATCCTCTAATGTGACATCTGCAGATTTCTTGTTTTGTGGAAACCAGCTCTCTAGAATCTACAGATCTTTGGATAAATATTGTGCAAAGGTTTGATTTTGCTCAACAAATGAGTCTGCTGCTTGTATAGGTTTGTGGGACGGATCGTCTCAGAGTAGGGACATTTCTTCACCTGTGCTCTGACATGAAGTCGGATTACGCTGCTAGGCCTCATTAGTGACTTCTCCTGTTGCAGCATTTGTGGGCATCGTGTACTTAACAGTGGTGATGGACATTTCTATACTGGCACCAAGTACGCTGTGACAGCGCTGACCGAGGGCCTAAGGCAGGAGCTGCGGGAAGCCAAGTCTCGCATCCGAGCCACAGTAAGGCTTCTTCACTAGCTTTCTGCCAATTCAGCCTGTAGTGTGTGTCGTTAAAATCAAACCTGATCGGTTCACGACATCAGGAACCTCATAAACAACATCATCAATAAGTTTAGAAAAGGTGCACTGATGTTAACTCATACCCTGTCTTTCTCTCTGCAGAGCATTTCTCCCGGTGTCGTGCTGACAGAATTTGCTCAGCGGTATTACAAGGACGAAGAAAAAGCCAATCTTGTGTATTCTAAGTATAAGGTAAACATTATTCTTACTTTTATCGTACTGTTGAACAGTTGCGTTAATAATAATAGAAATAATCTATTTGTCAGTAGTTGCTGCCCCCTGACCTGGCAGGAGTTAGGAGAGTTCTGGGGTTGAATGAAGTCCTGTTAGCACTAAAAAAGAGAGACAGAAGACACAAGCTCTCAATCAAGCGGCTACAGGACTTTTTCTGCTTAACAGTTCACAGGACCACCACCAAACACTTTCACAATTTCTTCCAAGCTCATTGAGAAACATAACCACATTGTCACTAAATGTACAAATAATAACAATACAAAAGCTGTTTTAAACATGTATTCAGTACAAAGCCTAAAACTCAATTTGTGTCTGTTTATCCTACTTGCTCGCTTCCTCGACTGTTAGCATAAAGTTCGCTAGCTTAGCATGGAATAACATGGTACGTATTCTGACCACTTTAACACATCATAGGTCAACGCTGCACGTTTTTTAACCACTCTTACTGGTTGTCTACCACGAGCAAGCTTATATTTGAGGACTACAACCCACCTGTTAGCACTAAAACAGGCAGAAGACACAAGGTCTTAATCAAGGGGCTACAGGATTTATTGTGCAGCGTCTGTCTCCTTTAGTGTGCCTCCGGAACGCTCGGCGCCCTCTGGTGATTTTGAGCATTAAACTATATATATATATATATATATATATATATATATATATATATATAAAAACATCATTTTAACTTTGTATATACCTCATTAACCGCCTATTGTGTTTGTAAGTTGGGGACTGACTGTATATATCTCACAAAACACACCAAGTTTGTCTTCTGATATTAAACCATCACTGGTCCCGTCATGTTGTAACTTCTCTGTGTTATCATTTTTTTTCCAACTGAACTTTTTTTTCTATTAAGACACTAATTTTTGAAACACTTTTTTTTGTGCTGATGCTCAGAAAAAAAACTTTAAATCCTGAAGGGTCGAAAAGGTGACATTATTAAAGTATGACAGGTGTAAATGAAGAGGTGGGAGGGAGAAGTTTTAACTATTTCTTCTCTGTATTTTCGTGGAGACTGTGAGATCACTGGCACAAATGGAAGAGCTTGGAGATCTGGTGAAGACTAAGCAGGACTGTGTGCTTCATCAAGACACAGCAGCTGGAACAGATTTTGCACTCCAACAGCTTTCATAAGTGCTGTGTGGAGACAAAATGCAGACAGAGCATCAAAACTTGAATAAATAAACAAATGAATGAATAGATGGGTGTAATCCTGGATGTGTTACAGTGAAAGAGCATCTCAGCATCCCAAAATATGAAAGTGTTCACTGCGAGTTTCTTTACTTGTCTACTGAGAGTCCACTTGTGTTACCTGCCAACACCACATGCAGTCTCATCAACACATATGTTGCTAGGCAACAAAAATGACACCCCAGTGCATTCATGGGGATCTCACAAGCCTCTCTCTGCAACACTCCCGACTGTCTTTAAAATCGAATTAAGGTCTCTTTTCTGGATTTATAAGAAGTTACTCAATTACATTTTTCTTTCGTTCTGTTGATGATTAAGGGTTAAAAAAATGCATTTAAGTGCTTCTTGTCTTTTACAGGTTCTGGATGCAGTTGACATTGCCAATGCAGTCACATACGCCCTGACTGCCCCTCCTCATGTGCAGGTATGTTATTCACTTATATCTGTTATTTATTAATTTTCACACATTTTTTAAAGCATAGTATTTCACTGTTGAAATATTGCCAGTTTATCTGCATTTAAATAACCTTAATAAAATGCCGTTTTTCTTGCAGATTGGAGAGATTTTGCTGCAGCCTGTTGAGGAACCGTTCTAGTTCTGCTTCATGTGACGGCTGAATTAATCTCCCCAATTCATATTCTGTACCCGCTTCATCCTGTTCACGGTTGGGGAGGGCTGGAGCCCATCCAGGCTCTCGCTGGGTTGGAGGGGGCACACATCCCAGACAAATCATGTTTGAATTAATTTACAACTGAATTAATATACTGATCAATCCTTCGAATACAGGATTTGTTCTCCATATTTCTAAAGTTATATTCACTCATTAAATGAATGGAATGTCTGATTAAAGATAAAATTTTATATATTTTAGCTTTTTTATGAAAAAAAGTTAAATATTTAGCAACATACAATAACATTATTCTGATATTACTGAAAAACATACAGTATAAACCTCTGGAATGCACAAATAACTATACTAAAATATATAGTATATATATTCATTTTAACACGTCTTCCTACATTTTCTAAAGTGTATATTTTGAATAATTTTAAAAATAAAAATTAATACATTTTGAAAGAATATTAGTGTGCAATTACTTGTTAATTTTGAACTTTTCAAAATTTTAAACTGGAGAAATTAAATGTCCAGTAAAAATTTATATTGGTTTATTGATTTATGAACGTTCTTGTGATGTACTGCCCTCATGTGGCCAGGAGTGGCATTACTGCAAAGAGTTTTTTGTTTTTTTTTTTAAGTCTTAAATGAAACGCTTTGGGCAACACTGTGGGTTAGTGATTAGCACTCTTGCCTCACAGCAAGAAGAATCCTGGTTCGCCTCTCGGCAGGAGTCTTTCTGTGGTAAGTTTACATGTTCTCCCTGTGCTTGTATGGGTTTTCTCTAGGTACTCTGGTTTCCTCCTACTGTCCAAAAACATGTATATAAGATTGATTGAGAACTCTAAATTGCTTGTAGGTGTGGATGTTTGTCTGTATATATGGCCGTATGATGGACTGGTGACCTCTCTAGGGTGTTTGCCTACAATAGGCTGGGATTGGCTCCAGCAGACCCAGTAATTGGATTCAGTGGGTATAGAAAATGGATGGATGAAAGACTCTAGTAAGAAATCTAAAGACTAGCTGATTAAGATTTCATGACTGGCTAAAAAATTCTCTTGCTTTCACTTGGTTTATGTATCAAGAAGACTGCAGTTTGGTGGTGTAAAGTGTCACTGGCTAAAACTAACAGTCATGGCATCTACTGCATACTAATCTGTTTGCTGGCTTAGTGGGTGAAAAGTCCTCTATCCTCTCCAAATGACAAATTGACTCTGAAGGTTGATCCAGGTATCACAAAACATTGGGTAACACTAGTAACTTTCACCGGGTTCAATGGGACATTTTTTCTGACTCTGAGTTACCCCTGCATGAGTACACATCACAGTAACAGAGACACACTAACTTTATTGACATGCTGCAACATCACTGATGTATTATCAGAACAAAAATGTTAAAATGGCTCCAATTTCCTTTTCATGAGTTCATATCTAAGTATTTATTTGTCTTGATGATTGAAAGGAAGTCTACATTAGAGAACTGGATGGTTTGGAAGTACATTTTCACCCAAGAGATCCAGGCCTTTTCTCCTCCAACTTAAGCATCTCTGCACTTTATGTAGCTCACTTGACTACTTTTTTCTTGTAAACAGAATAAACCAAATATAGTTTTTCTTTTTCTTGTCAATTTCATTTGATTTGTGAATGAATATTCACTTTTGCGTTTTTTAAAAATTTCATTTAAAAAAAGTTGACGACAATATGACCTTTACCGTTTTGTAATGTTAGCATTTCTTCTTACAGTACTTGACAATGAAATATGCAGTTGTTATTTTGTCTCATTCTTTCTTGTAACATACCTTAAGGTATGCTAAAGTGTAGAGTCATGTTTCAGGGCAGCCCAGTACCCCCTTCTTCCTCAGACATACCTGCAATGTATGCAGAATATGATCTTTCTGCCATCACAGAAGTGTAAATTACCTTTGGAGAGGGCTCTCATGCAGCCCCATACCATCACAGACGCAAGTCTGTGGACCTGTCTATAAAGTCTGGATGGTCCTTTGCCTATGTTCTGGAGCACACGGCAGCCAGTCCTTCAAGAGAACATCTGGAATACCTTCTCGAGTATAACATCGGGCTTCTTTATTGGCAATATAGCTTGTAGATGTGATAAAAGGTTTCCCATGTCATGGTTTTATCAGGTAAGGATGAGTGGCAGTTCATGGTGCAGTGCTTTCCAGAGGATTAGAGATCACCAAGTCACTGTATTTTTTTTCCTGTTTTTTGGGGCTGTATGTTGTTTTAAGACTCATGGTGGTTAATATTACTTTTTCATACTGATATTTTCATGACATGTCATATTATGCCTACTTTTCATATATTAACCTGATATCCACATTTTTTAATGCGCAGCCTGGAATAAAGAGCCATTTTCTTCTTTGATGTGGAGAATGTGCATCTACAATTAAGATATTTATTCAAAATTTCATAGGTGCACTTTCATGTATTTGAATTCAGAGCATGAACATCAACTGAACTTTTCCATCACTAGTATTACAAACAGTACCTCCACAGGAAAACGTTCTCTATCAATGGTGTGGTGTGCTCAGAACCAGGTCCTCCATCTTGGCCCTACTGGAGATGAAGCTTGTATTTTCCAGTTAGATTTCCTTCACTGATCCCCAGACCAGCTGGCAAATCCAGCTGAACTAGAAAATGTTTTCAGTTAAAAAGCAAAACAAAGCAACAGAGAAAATATAAGTAAGCAAACGGTTCATGAAGACTCCACAAGTAAATATTTGTTTTCTACATTTGCTTACAGCACAAAATTTAAAGGATTATAGAGAGTTTCATCTTTTTTAAAAAAAAACTTTAACATCTTACAGTTTCATACTGAAAATTTCATATTTGGGGAAACAATTTTTCATCAAATCACTAGGCTGGTAACAGCAGTCATTCACCAGACAACAAGAGTGAAATAAATCATTTACAGAAACTGGAAAAGAGCCAGATCAGATAAAAATGTCCAGTAAAACAATAATTTACCTTAGAGTTGACACTGTGAAGGTGTTAATAAATCCAAAGAGGTTGAATTTTATTTGAATGAACCAATTTGATGTTACTCTTTTGAATAATACCTGCTACTGAGAGTAACATTGTGAAAGTGTGTTAAATTTGTGTCAGTCTGTCTACACCGAGTGTTTGTGGAGGTTAATGTGGGACATAGGGTTCAAGCAGTGTGCTATAGCAGCAGTAGACCTACCTATCAGCCCCTCCCACAGTGCATACTTTGATATATGAGTACTGATTGAACACTGATATCTCAGATGCAATTATTATAAGACAAGGAGTGGTCCCTCTTTCCCTGGGTTTTGCATCAAAACTCCCAACTGGATTGATGTAGTTGTTTACTTTTGCCAGAGGAAATATGAACTAATGAGGTAATGTCAAATCATTTAGGGGCCATTCAGTTTAGGAGTGACTTTATCATTTCTGGAAGCAGATTACCCCTAACTACTAGATTACGATTTTGCTTTAATCACTATTGTGGTTACTGAGTTCATTATGGCTGTAGCTACTTATCACAACTTAATATTTTTTATATATATCTCAAATACTGTATATTTGTCTTCAAACTGGGGGTGAGGGATTAACTTGGGAAAACCTTGAAAAGTACAACAATCAGGAGCTACATTCACAAAAACCACTTAAGATTTTGTAAATAAAGAAGTGATGTCCCCCTCGTTTCTGGAGATGGTTACAGCTGTGGCTGTAAGTCTGTTGGTGCCTGCTGTAGGGGTCGTTCTCAGACATTGGCAAGACAGAAAGACTATCTGCAGTTGGACCATATAGAACTGACCCATAGAGGCAAAAAGTAAATATTTTGCTAATATTATTTCATCCAACAGACACAACCCTCGTCTGTTATTAAACACAACTGACTTTGTTCTTAATCCTCCACAGAAGATCTGCTTGGAAGCCTCACCTGAAATGTGCAATGAGTTCCCAATTGTCTTTTCATTGAAAAGCAAGAGCTCTGATCATTTCTCCTGGCTCTGACCCTTCTGTTTCAGCTCCTTACTCTGCTGTCTTCAATCAATTTAAGCCCATGACTCTCTCTCTCAGAGGATGTGGTGTGGTGTGCCCGAGGGCTGAAGATGACACACCACATACTATTCCTCAATATACTATGTCTCCGCGATTTTTAAAAAATAATTTTTCCAAGTATAGCACAGTGTTCTTAACATTATAAATCACAGTGTTTCTTCTGCTGTGGTCCCTGCTGAACTTAAACATGAAGCAGAACAACCTCTTCCTAAGAAAGCTGGTCTTGACCACTCTGTGTTGGGTAATTATAGGCCAATTTCTAAGCTGCAGTTTCTTTCAAAAAAAAAACTTTTAGAAAACATTATGTTCCATCTACTACAATCATTTACGGATTAAAAAAAAAAAGTGACACGAGATCTTTCAATCAGGTTTTAAGGCCCTCCATGGCACAAAATCAGCATATTATGGGTCTTTAATGATATCCTTTCAGCATGTGATTCTGGTGACCATGTCATGTTGGTTCTGCTTGACCTAACTGCTGCTTTTGACACGGTGGATCACAAGACTTTAATATCATGATTAAATGACCTAGTGGGCATTTTTGACACAAAACTTGATTGGTTTAGGCCACATCTAGCTTATAAGTCCTTTTGTGTCAGCATTTTAGATTCAGAATCATCCTGTGCCCTTCTGTCATGTGGGGTCCCACCAGGCTCAGTTCTAGGACCACTGCTTTTTTCCTTATACTTTTCTCTAGAACCAATCCTTAAAGGGCATGAACTTGCATGCCACTGCTATGCTGAAGATTGTTAGATTTACATGCCCCTAAAGCAGAAAGATGACTTCTGAGTTAAAGCACTCTTTGATTGAAGGATATCAGAGCTTGATTGGCCCTGAATTTTTTCAATTCTCATGAAAAGAAAACAGCGGTAATAGTGTTTGGACCAAGTGGCCTCTGTGAGTCCACCTCTGCTGATTTGGGACCCCTGACAACATATTTTAAACCCACCATTACCAACCTTGGTTTTATGATGGACAGTGATTTTAAATTGGATGGCCAATTTAGGGCTGTTGTTAAGTCCTGTTTTTATCAAAAATAAATCATTCCTTTCCAGCCAGCATTTTAAAAACATTGATCCATGTGTTTATTTTGTCCCTTTTGGACTACTGTAATGGACTTTATGTTGGAGTGAGTCACTCATTGCTTTAAAAAGAGAGCACATAGAGAGCACTGTTCATTTTAAAATTCTTTTTTTTTTTTTTTATTAATGTTTAAATAATCTTTCCCTGCCTTACTTCTCTGAGCTTCTTCACCCCTCCTAACCTTCTTGGTCCCTCAGGTCAGCTGACCTACTGCTCCTGCAGGTGCCGAGGTCTAGGAGGAAGCTCAGAGGGGACAGGACCTTTTCTATTGCTGCTCCCCAACTGGCTTTTAACCCCAGCAAGAATTAGTTTCCTTATTTAGTCTTAGGTATTTTAATCGGTCTTATTGTGGTGAATTTAAATTGTTCTTATGTCATGTATGGTGTAGACTGCATAAAAGTTAGACAAATCCCCTGTTTTTGTTGTCTTGGTTTTCTGAGGGATGCTTTTGGCACTTCTTTTTCTCATACTATGTGGGACCATGTTTTAAATAAATGTAGGCCTGATAAGCCAGCTAGAAAATGTCCACCTTATTTCTATCACGGTTAACTGAAAAGATGTTAACCAGTTAGGCTTGAAATGATAACTAAAACATATCCCCTAAGAGCTAAAACAAGCAGTAACAGGGCTCCTAGGGGATATGTGATTACTCAGCCTGCCACTAGCGGGATTAGGCTAGTTGCTATCAACTAGCCTATGGTTGAGGGGATGGAGATCGACTCATTTTGTGAGCCAGCAGAGGAACACCAACTTTTTTTATTTTCTCGTTGGCTTCAGCCAAGTTGGCCCTTGAATCCATCCTAAAGTTAACAACAATCAGAATAAAAAGTAGGAAGAAAATGGATGGATGGATGAATAGGTTGAGGCACATGGACTTTCATTAAGCAGTCTTTTGCATTTTCTCAAAATGTTGAGACGTAAAGACTTTTTCATCCCAACTTCTTTGGAGTGAAATGTCTCGTTGATGGGAGAAGTTTGTGGAAAAATGTCTGAGGATGCAAGGATGGAGATATCCAGCCTTGAGGCCAGTGAACACAAGACCACATTAAAACCTTTAACCTAAGAAGTCACTAAGACTACATAAATATAGAGAAGTCAAGAAATGAAGTTTTTCAATGTTGTTTGAGTACAAATACAGAAAAACTCTGACTGGGTCATTGTCTCTTTTGTGGAGGTAGTACAAATGTGTAAAGACACAGAGACTTCATTAATAAACAGCATTTAAAGGGGTATGAAATCCCTAAGATACACAACTTGTGTAACTGTTTTATCCAGTTTCATGATTGAACTGAAGCCTTTTCGTTTGGACAAGTCAAAGCTTCGTAGTTGAACTTAGCAGTCTTTTTGACTTATAATTGACATGTGTATGTACATATTTACTCCCTTATCCTACATTATATTTCTAATCTTTCAAAACTACATTACATTTCAAAACTGAGCATTTTGAACCAGAATAAGACCAAAGGGTAATTGTGTTGTAGACCTTTGAAAGGAGGGTGGGTTGGGGATTTTTGGAGTCATTTCTGAGGCAGATACTTATCAAATTTATTCTAAATGAGGAAAATTTGATCACTGATAGATGGAGTTGAAAGCCCAAACCTCATCCATGGTAAAGTTAAGTAATTTGCTCCGGGAAGTGTGATATTTGTATGAAATTAACATTTTGTATCAAAGAAATGTCACTGTGACGATCCGAAATCTTCAGTTTGATTAAAGATTAAATTACAGATATCAATAATGCACATTCTGTCCAGATGATATCTTGCGATCACAGGGTAGTGGTCCTGAAGGCAGCACGTCAAAGTATTTCGTAAAGTCCGTAAGATCTTCTAGCGTGCCGCGTCAGAGTGCGTGACCGTGGAAAACGAGTGGTCGCCACGCCACCCACTACTTTTTCAGCCTCTCTCCTCCGTGTCGTCAGTGTTTCTGTCTGTCTCCGGGTCTCGGCTGTGATGGACCGCTGGAAGGGAAGAGTGGCTCTGGTGACCGGAGCATCGGTCGGGATCGGGGCGGCTGTGGCCGAAGAGCTGGTCCGGTGCGGGATGAAGGTGGTGGGCTGCGCCAGGGACGTGGAAAAAATACAGGTTTGGCCCAAACTTTTATCCAACTTTTCAGAGGAAGTCATAGGGCAAGTTCTCAAAGAAATGTCACTTTATTGAAGATAAGCCAACTACACTTATTAGCCTATTAAACGGGTTCTGTATGTACTATAATTTTATTCTTATTTCTACTTTCTGCTTATATAACCTGATTTTCAAAGTTGTGCAATCTATTTAAAAACCTATTGGAGATGCTTTCGAAACCAAACTTTTAAATTAGATTTTAAAAGAAAGTTTTCTTCCCAGTTGTATAACATGACATTCCCCTGGTTGAAATAAAATTATTTTTAATATCTCTGAGCCACACAATTTGTTTATAAAGGGAATTGGAAGCAGCTTTCTCTGGCTTTACACAAGGAAAAATCACAGATTGATCCAAAGCAGAAAAACTTGTGTAAGATGATGACATAACTAGAAATTTTGGGTTTCATAACACTGCAAATGTGGCAAGATCTCTGGATTCTTAAGCCATGATTTGCTGGGACACAAAAAGTCTCTCTTTCAAATTGGCTACATCACCATGGTAACTTATCCTGAACTCATGACCTGCCGAAGAGAAGGTCATGTTCAGAGTTTCAGATTTAAGCCACACAAATTTTATTTGAAGGAAAATGATGACATCTCTTTTGCTAAAGAAATGTCACCTTGCCCTAGCGGTCTCCCGTTCCTGCTATTGGAGGAAAATTTAAAAAAAAAAAAAAAAGTAATATCTTGGTCACCTCTTGTGGCAACTGCATATCAGTTTATGATATGATGAAAAAGCTCGCACAGTCACAGTGGACATTGTGTCTTTAGCAAATGATAACAAGTGGTTAAAGGAACACAGTGTGAAACAGGGAAACTATTGTTAAAAATAAGAATACATGGACTTTATAGGAACAGTATACCAAACACCCAGTCTGATATAGAATATAATTTCCTGGGGAGTTTATAGTCCTTACAGTTAGAGATTAATTGCGGGCATTGTCTCATTTAACAAAGTAGAAATAAAGTCTGCTTATAAATTGGGGGTTGTTTGAAAGTAATGGATGTAGACTAATGATAATGAATAAGCCTGATAGTCATTTACTTTTATTACTTTCAATGACATTGGTGGAAAAAAAAGAAAAAAGAACCTTCATTAGGTAGAAGCCAATTTATTTTTATATTTTTGTCACTCACGGATCCGTTTTAAACTATTCTTTAGTGTATAATGATAAAGGTGCCAACATGTTTTACACATATATACATCTGAGCTCAGATCAGCTCACCGTATTTTCTAATAGCAGGTTGACCACATTAACAACGCAACGCTGATCTCGTTCCAGAAACTGGCTGCAGAGTGTAAAAGTGCCGACTACGCTGGTGTCCTGGTGGCCTTCAAGTGTGACTTGACCAAAGAGGAGGAGATTCAGTCCATGTTCTCAGCCATCAAAGCAGAGCATGAAGGCGTGGACGTGTGCATCAACAACGCTGGTCTGGCTCATCCAGAGCCTCTGCTGAGTGGAAACACCAGCCGCTGGAGGAACGTGCTGGACGTAGGAGTTCAGACTTGTTTTAGAAAATCTGCCATCTCCTTATGACTCGACTTTAGTTAGGAATAGTTTATGTGTTGACTAAGTATAAAAGACAATTTCTGATAGTGTGAACTTGGAGTGTGTTTCGAGCTGTTACTCTTCCAGATGTTTTCTTTACTTTTTACTCTTTCAGGTCAACGTTCTCGCTTTGAGCATCTGCACCCGCGAGGCGTACCAGTCGATGAAAGAGCGAAATGTCGATGACGGCCACATCATCAACATAAACAGGTGCAGTTTTGTTTTCTTGCTCGTGTGTAAAGAACGGTACCGATAGGTTAATGTTTTTCATCTCTTATTGATAATATCATGACCCCATTCCAGATTTTATTAATGATCATCAGTTTTCACAGCAGTGTGACCCAGAAGTGGACCTACTCACGTCAGTGCTAGCTTTGTTCCATTAAAATGAGTCCAAACTACATGTACGACCTGTATGGCTGATAATATTAAAAGATTGAAAGATTTTAAGACTTTTATTGTCAGATTATACCAAGGAATGGAAATACTGTTCTCTCATACCAAAGATATAACGAGGACATGTAAAATAAGTAAAAGACATGCATGAAGTAAGATGATAATAAATAAAAATAAAGTGGCAGAACCTGACTGGTGCCTTTTACTGAGAAAAGTGTCACTCTGGTTACTGCAGGGAGTCATAAGACTTTAAACTCACATTCAAATGATTGATTTGAGATGTTCGTCATCCATATCACTCAGAACAAAGTGGAGCACATCAGCATGCCCAACAATTTGATATAAGCCTCCATTACAACAAGCATACATTTCCTTTGTCTTAGAGGTGTTGAGGTCAAAGTTTGCTCTTCCTCTCCATCATGCAGAAGGCACCAAAACATGATAAAAGTCATCAGGACGATTTCTCTTTAGATTTCAGATTCTGATGGACCTTTGGCAGCATATAATCTCTCTTCTATCCGAAATCTGAGTATGGTTTTTCATACTTTTTAAGTTGGATAATTAGATCAGTACAGTTGTTAAATCTAGCTTTTTCCAACATGGTTGCCCCTTCATAGACCAAGAAAAGGCTTATTCTGCCTTTTATCACCTCTTGATTAGAGTGCTGAGTGTACTGTTCAGTATCAGGTTTAGATTGATATTTCCTGTAACGCTTGCAAGTTCAAAGCTCTTTGAAGAGGCACAAGAAAAGAAAAATATTTTTTTTAGATTTTGCTCTTTAGTTTTAAATTTTAAAATGGATTGACATCTAGTAATTAATCAAATCTTTTATAAATCCACACCCCTGTAGAAGCATTACAGTCAACCAGCCAGTTGATGCTAGATGTTCCCATAGAGGTGACTGAGCATTTTCAGTGGGTGTCCTGAATCTGTGGAGCATCTCAGGTCTTCACATTTGGACCACTCAGACTTTGAACATGTTCAAAATGCTGCTAAAAACTCCCTTAATCTCCTTGGTTTTCAGTTAAAGTAGGTTATGGCACCCAAACAAACACTTAGCTATACCATTTTTTTTTCTTACCGTTCATTTATTCTGATTTGCTGTGATTTTATGTTTTAAACATTGGCTTATTGCCTTAATTAAGGAAAAAATATGAATCATTATTTGATTGTTAAAAAAAACTTCATTCAACTTGTTGTTTTTCAGTGTGGTACATGATTAATCATTTAGTGAATCATGTAAAGTCATGTTGGTCAGTGCTGACCTGGTTGACAGCCTGAACATCTACTTGTGTTGCAGCATCTGTGGACATCGTGTGATTCCTAGCTCAGTAATTAACTTCTACACGGCCAGCAAGTATGCCGTGACCGCGCTGACTGAGGGCCTGAGGCAGGAGCTGCGGGAAGCCAAGACTCACATCCGAGCTACAGTAAGCCTCTGTCAGCATGTGGCAGTAAATTTAAGACCAGGCTGGTCAGCTTATCACACCGTATTACAAGCTGCATGGGCACAGTCATTGGCAAATCAATCCTCACTCTGATCCATCGTCCTCTCTCAGTGTGTTTCTCCTGGTTTAGTGGAGACGAAGTTTGCTTTTCGCCTTTACGACAACGATGCAGAAAAAGCCAAGTTTCTATATTCTCAGTATAAGGTAAGATATTATTTCTATTTTCCTTTAGTTTAATACTTTCATAAAGTGTTTAAGTTCTTTTCTTCTTTGGCAGGTCCTGGAGGCAAAGGATGTTGCTGATGCTGTTACATACATCCTGAGTGCCCCTCCTCACGTGCAGGTATGGCATTTTCTTGTATCAGTTGTTGAATTTCACAGATTTCTAAAGTTTTCTGTTTTACTTTGAGTTAAATACAATACTTCACATTACTTTTTTTCAGATTGGAGACATTGTGATGCAATCTGTGGAGGACCTGACATAATGCCGCACCATACGAAGGCCGAATTAGTCTACTGATCCATTTGATCTTTTATTGTCTTCTCCTGACGAGGGCCACTGAGGGGGCTGGTGGCTGTCCCAGCAGAGGGAATCCCGAACAACTCACAAGTCTCAACTGTGCTGATTTACAGCTGAATTATTTAGTCCTAATTCCTCTTGATATTAAGTTAATCATAAAGATTGTAATCAATAATACTAAGAATAAAATGTCAGATTTGAATGTGAAATGGGTTGTATTTTGGCTATGTTAATATGATGGAAATATGATCTGTTATAGCCACAAATATGAAGTGATTAAAAGTGCAAAATATAAAAATTTTGAACCACTGAAATTCTACAGAAGTTACTGTAGAAGAATATATTTTTGGAAAGTCTCATGCGTGTTCCTGTATGAGTTTCTGCATAAACCCCACCCCTGCCCTATATTCTGATGGGTTTAGTACCGAAAGTAAAGGGAGGGGTTAGGTGTCAGTTCATGAACTGCATATGGTTGACCAGGTCAATGAAACCACTTCAATAAGACATGGCATAAATTAAAGAACTGTAGAATAAAACTACACATTTGAAATAAGAAAAAGAAAAATTACAGAGTGATGGAAAAACATTTTGAGCATAAAAAATTAATCTTTAAAAAAAAACATTTATGTTACCTAATTATTAACCATGATTACAACAGTACTGCACAGTTAAACGTTAAACAAAATGAACCCTTTCACAGACTTTGAAGGAATTACATATTTCCACGGTGTAATTAACACCCCTTCAGGACTTACCCACTAGAGGTCATGAGCACATTGTTATATGCCTGCAGGATATAACACATGATGGTTGCTCATATTTATTGCTGGAAGACTCAAAGAGAAGTTTGTTATCAGAAGAAAAAAGAAATGTTCTGTGTGTATGTGTACATGCAATAAAACAATAAAGTTACAACATCTCAGTTAAGGGATTTTCCAGGAGAGTTATTAAACTTAATTGCACTTCAACAATGCTATGCTATCTGTCCAACATTTTTATCAAATTCTGTGAAATTTGCAGCCTTCTTGTGCTCTTGGAAAACCCATTAAGGTTGTTTTAACCTTGCATATTCCCCGTCAACATCCTTCCTGTGGCTCTAATGATCATATTTACAGTACTCTGCACAGGGCTAATAATACTCAACTACTGTTAAAGAGATTCAGGAAACTGAGGAGTTGCACCGTAAAGCTGCTGACATAATTGCAGCCTCTAGAGTCATCTACATATTCTTATGAAATAAATTGGTTTTCACTGATGTTACATAAAAGATGTGGTGTATTGTGTAAGCAGCACAGTGGCTTAGTGGTTAGCACTATTGCCTCACAGCAAGAAGGTTGCTGGTTTGACTCTGGCAGGAGTCTTTTTGTGTGCTTGCATGGGTTCCCTCCGGGTACTCTGGCTTTCTCCAACTGTCCGAGTTGCAATATGTATGTTGTTTGACGACTCCAAACTGTCCATAGGTGTGAGTGAGAGTGTGCATGGTTGTTTGTGGCCCTGCAATAGTCTGGCATCCAGTCCAGGGTGTACCTCTGCCTATCGCTGGTAATAAGCTGGGATGGGCTCCAGCAGACCCCCATCCCCCTGTGCAGGATTAAAACAGATATAGAAAATGGATAGATGTTGTATATTGCCCATGATGGTGAGTGTAGGGGTTTATATCTCCCAACAAGCTGTTCTGCTAAACCCAAAAGAGTCTGTTTGGCAAACATATAAGCATTTTTGATGAAAGAGAAACCTGATTTGGCGTTTGTGTATGTTTCTGCCTCCAGAGGGCTGCCAGGAAAATTTCCAGTCCTCAGGAAGGCCGGAGTTAGCTGAAGATTGCCAACCACCTCCCACCAGCTTTCTCATGTTAATGAACAGCCATTCACCCAGAACCTAAGTTTGTATACATACACGGCTTCAGACGACACACACCAGACTTTGTAAAGGACCATTTCTTTTGCAAGGATGCAGCTGCTCACACCCAAACACAAAATGTGAGTCAAAAAAAAAAAATGGGGACAGTATTAGTCCTGTTTATGTTAGAAATAAAAGCTGACTGTTGTGTTTGTGTGGAGGCAAAGAAACGTGTTACTGTTTTGTTTCCACCAGACGGGTGGTCCAGTCGGAAGCTGAGTGAAACCAACTACGTACATGCTCCCTTTTAAGTGTGGCAGTTTAAAGAGAAAAAGAAACATAAATCAAGGACTCACTGCGTTAGCGTCTGCTAATGCTAATGGTGCTAATGGCAACTCGCTGCTGTCGTGGGATAGAAACTTACTCTCCAGTGTTTAAAGGTATACACTTCCAGGGTAGACAATTTCATTTGATAATCTATGACCATTGGCCCATTCGCACGGGATTAAAATTATCCGGGGACCCGCGGTAATTTGTAATATTCATGGAGGGCGTCTGTTTTTAATCTCGTCCGAATTCGCCATGTCTGTCATTTGTAAAGTTAAAAAAAAAAAATTCCGCTGCAAATTACCAACCTTATGTCAGCAAACAATAATGAGATGAATAAACGTGTGGCGACATCAGGCAGTAAAAAAACTTTTTTATCTTTCATCAAGCTCAAAGCACAAAACCTTTAGAGCTTCAATTTAAGCTCCGGTCAGGTTTACCTTTAAGTTTACTGTTACCATGGCAACTTAAAACATAAGCTAACACGCCGTTTCCTGAGTTTGTTACTTCTTAAAATGTGACATCTAGTCACTGAAATCTATTTTTTTTTCTTGCACCAGGGGTATGAGAGGAATCAGATGCTTTTAAGTCAATATTCGAATTTAATGTTAAATAAAAAGGCCATTGTTCAATAAAAATGCGAGGCCTTGACGTCACTTCCGGGTGGCTCTCCAAATTTATTGCCCTTTACTACAGAGCTAAATTCATTTTTTAAAAGCCTAGGGTTAGAGTTTTAACCCTACTTTTCTCTTCCTCACTTCTTCTATCATCACATTTTTCATTTTCTTAGTCAACTCTGTTGTGATGTCCACTGTAGCCCTGCGAACTAGCTTCATCTAATTGACACTGCTGACCATGTGGGACATAGTGCCATTAAACAATATGCAGTTCTTTCAGGAGATGGCCAGGACAGGACTGCAGAATCACTTTAGATGGTTTTTGTCAGTAAAAAAGTTTGGAGATGCAAGAGTTGGACGATGTTTTCTAAAACTGGTCAAATATCCCTTCAAATGAAACTGAAACCCAGTTTCAGTTTCAACTGTTACTTTAAGAACGAAGCTTCAGTTCTTCTACCCAAAGTTAAAAATATTTGAAATCTTACAGTGTCTGAAAAGTTCATGTTGTTCTTGCATTTCATTTCTAATTTTTTTTCTATTTCTAAAATATTGTTGTATTTTCTGTGCTGTTGTGTTTTCTGAAATGTACTCCTTTGTTTTTCCCAAGATGTAACATATTCAGTTTTGATTTTTTGATTGACATTTATTCAGCTTTATCCATGATTACAAAGGTGTGAATTCATGGATTCACTGATAGGAAGGTAAATAAAATTATCATGCTCAAATTTTGAGTGAACATGTGTAATTGCCTGTAATGGGCTGGGATTGGCTCCAGCAGACCCCCGTGACCCTGTAATAGGATTCAGCAACTATAGAGAATAGATGGGATGGATGTGTCATTGCATTAATAAATTGTATGTTCTTATACAAGTCAAAACTGTTACTGCATACAAATGAGGCCATCAATACTATATTTTAAGTCAGCTATATTACTCTTCATCAAAGTGTTGTAAATATGAACCTAAAATTCACTTTTAAAATAAGAATGGAAAATTCCTGCCACTTTTCCTTGCTGTGAGAAAGTGCTTTATCATCACGTCTTACTGTGTTAGTCCCTCTGCCAGTTCAGCTTATGGTTGGGACTGAGGGCCAAGCTCCTTTAAATATTTGGGTATCTTCCAGAAAGTATCTGGGAATTTAAGCTAGAGCATGAAAGCGTGTATTATTCCTTTACACCCATTGTTTGCATTGTGTTAAGATTCTGAATATCTTTATCTCTGAGTATGGCTAAGTTTGTTTTGTGAGATGTGATGAAAATCTAAAAAGTACGTACTGAATGGCTAAAACTCTAGCATATAAAATCATCTTATGTAAGCATGTGAGAGTCAGCTGATCTTGAGGATTTCAGCCTTTGCACCAGTTGTCCAACCTCCTAATAGGTAAGAAGTGAAAGTAATGAGCCCTTAATCAGTGTGGAGAATGTGACCCTGCCTGAAACCACTGGCATGGTAGTCAACTGGAGGATCAAAGTCTGCTGGAAACAAAAGAGCGCAGCATGAACTCAGCATTTTCTTAACCTGCTTTCTGCAACATGGAAAGAAAGGACAAAACAATGTTAACAGTAACAATAAAAAAATAGCACTAAGTTAAACATATTAGTGTCAAGACACAAATGTTTTCCCTTTTGAACAAACACACAGATAAAAAGAAAAACTCTTCCCTCACCCACCCCCATCTCCACCTGAGTGAGGTGGGTGGCTGCTCATCATCTCAGGGTGGGAGCTTGAGGGTCCAGTATCTTAGCTGTTCCCAGGACTGTACTCTTCTGGACAGAGATGTTGGATGTTTCTCCAGGTATCTGCTGGAGCCACATCTCCAGTGTGGGGCCCACAGCCCCCAGTGCTCCAATGACCATGACTATTGCCTTCACTTTCAGGCTTTCTCCAGCTCTTCTTTGAGCCCCTGGTATTTCTCTCGTTTGTCGTGTTCCTTTTCCCTGATGTTACCATCGCTGGGGATGGTAACATCAATCAAAACGGCTTTCCTCTGCTGTTTGTCCATGATCACAATGTCTAGTCGATTGGCCACCATCTTGTTGGTTTGTATCCAGAAGTCCTACAGGATCTTAGCTCTCTCTGTTTCCACCATCTTGGAAGGTGTTTCCCACTGTGACCTAATGAGTCTTGTGTGTGTGTGTACCACTTCTATCTATATCTATCTATCTATCTATCTATCTATCTATCTATCTATCTATCTGTCTGTCTGTCTGTCTGTCTGTCTGTCTGTCT
>JAOWBL010000005.1:5205007-5224997 GCA_028564865.1 Zenarchopterus dispar
TATAAAAAACCATAAAAACACTTTTATAAGAGTAGAAGTTTTATGATGCCCATGTAAGTGGTAGTTTATTTATCAAAAAGAACCAATGTTGTATATTTTGTTCTGATCACAGCTTAATTATTTTATCTGATCAGGTAATCAGTGTCATGAGAGAAGCTGTGCCTGTGTTGTTGGTAAATTTCAGCTTTTCAACAGGATCTTGTCTGTACTCTCTCTGGACTTCTTTTGTCATTATTGAAATATGCTGGTTGTACTGTTTTAGCAGATTGGTGCAGTTTTAGAAAGTCATTCACTGGATACTCCCATTAGTGGAAATTAATGCCTTGCAACCACACACGAATTCCCACAGGATAGTAAATCTACCCCCACATGTTAGCTCACGGTGGTATTATTGCTCAGTAATCTTTTACAAGTCTGAGAGAGAAAAAACAATTCCACAAAATGTAAAGCTGTTATTTAATAATAAAAGAAACGGAAGCACAGACAAATACATTCAAAATCAATCGGATATTTTATTACTGACATGCAAGACAAAGTATTTCAAATAATGATTCTCGCGTTACAATCAAATGTAATATAATTTCTTTTATTTATTTTGCTGTACTGCGTTTTTCTTTGATCACATGAGCCTTCAGCTAAGCTTGCTTGGTTTTTCTAGACTAGTCCTGCTACGTCTGCAACACGTGGCTTATTTTTGCCTCTTGGACTGTGCAGCTTTTCTCCTTTTCTTCCTGTTGTATTGTGCTTTTGCTTTCTGGATAGATGACTGAAGAGGACTGATGGTTGGTGCTGCTGAGATGGAAATCCGGGACTCTTCAAGTCTAGCATCTTCAGCTGAGGCAGCATTGAAAAGCGAAGTTGCAGGTGTCTCTTGTTCTGTTTGTTTGGGGATAAATACTGTGTTGTTGAGTGCTGCAGCTTTCTTACTAGTCTTCCTGTGCTGTGTGGTTGGCTGCCAGTGGAGTTTTGTCCTGACAGTAGGGGTGGCTGTCGTAAAAAGCATCCATTCATTCTGAGTTTTTGGGTGGATGAGTGAAACCTGAGTGTCTGGAGTTGTGAGAATGGTGGGCACATTTTCAGAGATGCTGGGAGAAAAACCCGGATTGTCACTTAAGGGAAGGAGAGCTGTTTTCCTCCTTCTGTTTCTCAGTCCTCTCTCTTTCAACCTTTGCCTTTTCAGGACACTAAAGGTAGAGCTCAGAACCATAGCTGGGGTGGTCTCTCTTTCAGTTTGAGACCTATGTAGATGCTGCTGCTCTGTGTTGGGTACTGATGGTACGGTGGAAATCCCAACGTGAGGGATCACTTTCAGGCTATCCAAAGAGGAATTTTCCCGCCGGACAGCAGACACAATGTGCGAAGCACAACTAAGCTTTCTTCTTTTCTTCCTTCCCCCTCTGTCTCCTCTTTCTTTTGACCTATTCCTTTTGAGTTTTGGGATTATAGTGGGAGCAACCAGGGTGCTGAGAAGAAGTTGCTGTTCAGTGAAGCTGTGCTGGTGAGACACTGCAGGTAAATACGTGGTGGTGGGAACAGAGACAACACTTAAGTCGTCTGCTGCGTTCACTCCTTCAGAAGAAGGAGGAAGATTTTTCTCCGACTTCCTTCTCCCCTTTCTTTGCTGTCTGGTTCTTGTTTCATGAGGAACAACAGTTGTCGTGCTGGTTGAGAGAGAGATTTTTTCTTTCAGCACGTCAGTGTCTGACTCTTCTGCCTTCTTGTGAACTGTTGAAGGTGACGTAGTTGCAGTCGTCTCCTTGTCTATGGCTGGTTCATCCTTCATGACTTCATTGGAGGGTTGGTTTTTTCCTCTGAGCTCAAAGTCGCCGTCTTCAACTCTGTTTGTGTTGATAATTGACGGGTCGCGTCCTTTCGACTCACTGATGAAATTACTCAGAGCCAAGACTTCTTCTGCTTTGCTGCCAGCTGGTGAAACTGCAGCTCCGTCCTCTGTTTTCACCCCAGCTGCAGCTTTCTGCTTTCTCTTTCTCCCCTTTCCTTTTTCTTTCTGCTTTTTGATGGTTTTCTTCTTCTTCTTCCCTGCGTTTTTCCTTTTCTTCTTCTCCGAGGTTTCTGCCTCACCTTTATCAGAGTCTGCCGTGGAGCTTTGAGACGTGGAGACGGTAGCAAGCACCTTGATGAAATCCTCAGCCGCAGTGACAACGTTTCTAAGTGAAGGCTCTTCATGGCCCAAAATCGTGGCCTGAGTTGTACTCTCTTGCTTCTCTTCTTCGTTGCTCTTCTTTGAGCCTTTGGACTTGGGAGGAGCCACCGTCAGCTCATCGATGACGTCAATACCTCCATAGTCATATGGCACCGATTCTCTCAGCACAGCAATGGGAAGCTTCTCATATTTTTTACACCTACAGGTGAGGAAACAAAGGGAAACAAAGACAGTGTGAGTTGAACCCCCATCCCAAAAAAACTCATCTCAGTATGATGCATTGTTAAAACTAAAGAGTGATACTCACAGGCCATACCAGTGCCGTTCAACACACTGCTCCTCATAGTCAAACTCAAAGCAGGGAACACCAAGCACGTTGAAAAATGCCTGACCCACAACCCTGGAGGATGTGTCATTGACCTTCCTCAGACAAGCTTTCAAGCTGCAGAGGGAACCAAGGAGGCATTCAAAAAGGGTTACAGTGTGATCTAAAAAAATGAATCATTGAACTCAGTTCATTTACATCTGATCAAGAGTCATCAGGAGATGACTCCATCTCCTGAATCTTCAACCCATTTCTCAGAGTTAATAGAAAGTGTAAGATGTTTTTGTATACAAAGTCAGATATTATTTCTGATGCAATTCTCCATGTTGCCATTTCTGGACAACACAGAGGTCCATCATTTACCTAAATATATATTATCCTAATGTTTTCATATGGCTTCAATTCAAAACAAGAAGAGTACAACTGTTTGTTTATCTTCATGTACAAGATACTTTACATGACAGTGCATCATTAAGAGAGTGTTTTTACTCACTCATTATCACAGTCACAGTGACAGATGGAGTGCCATTTGAAGTTGGTGTATCCATAGTTTGAGGAGAAGGCGTGGATGACATGAGGACAGTGATCGTGGGTCCGGCAGCAGCTGTCTGTGTCCCCGAACTCTCCTAAAAAGAGCAGCCACTGTTACCAAACCCGGTGGTTATCTGGCCCGGATTCATTTAAAACTTTGTTTAGTCAGCATAAACTTACCTAGCTGGCTGTAGTCGTCTGCCATGTTACCCGCTCCACACCACAGGGTTCCGGGGTAAGTAAAGCCTCTCTTAGATCTTTTCAGACCCGTGTGCTCCCGCAGAAACGAGTCATCGCGCTCCCATTGCTCCTCAAACTTCCGGCACATCAACTTGGCCTCATCCATGCGCGCAAAGCGCGTCTCCAACTGCTGCGCTGCCCTCTGCTCCTTCAGCCCCAACTTGCACTCATGCACGAACAATTTCACTTGCTCTTGGTTTACTATGATGGAGCAGTTCACGAGTTTCCCGGCTGGGGTGACAACGGTGCGCACCACCTCGGCTCCATCTGACACCTGATAGAGGACATTCTGGCCTACAAGGGACATTTTGGCGCAGAAGGTGCCGTCGATCATAGAAAACATCTCCTTGCTCTCCTTCTCTGCGTCCAAAGCCTGGCTCAGGTAGTCGCCCTTGACGACGTCCCTGTCCAGGTAAGACAGAAAGACAAAGAAGACCGACCACATGATGCGCTGAGTGGCACGTTCAGCACCACGCGTGAAGGAGACAGCTCCTCTGGGTTGTCTGGCGCGCTCAGGCAGCCCTCCCACTTTTAAGGCCGACCTCGAGTGGTACGATCTTTAATTCGATGAATGGCCACACTGGGAGGAGCCAGCAGGGTTAACCGCTTTCGCCTGGGAACCATCCCTCTTTCTAAAAGCCGCTGTGAGCAGGTACACCCACGGGTTCACTGTGGCACTGAGGTGCAACAGCAGAAGGGGAGCATTGGGTTAATTCGTGGGCGTTAAGAGATTGAACCTCTAGTTTTCACTGGAGAGAGAGAAATGACCCACAGTTACCTCCCGACCCCCCCCCCAACCCCAGCTCACCCTCCTCACAAAGTGGAGATTTACTTTGAGAACATGCATGGAGGAGGTTTGAGCTCACCCACGTATCCCATGGTAACAAGCATGGGGTGACTGTGCCAACACAGTACTTTGGACATCTTTCAAACGCCACAAAACAGGCAGTGAATTGGTGATGACCCAAATCCCAAAGTAGGGACAAAACTCTTTCACTGAGGAATGTGGAGAGAGGTTGGAGCTGTCTCACGCAAACCTCACCGAGGGGTGACTGACGGGCCCAGAGGCAGAGTCAGTGTTTCATGTACATGCATCCAGTTCAGTTGGCATAAGCCACATATATAATCTAAACTGGTTCATTGTCTAAAATAAGGATTTTTTTTTCTGCCTAAAATGATAAAATAGAAAGCAAGTATTGAATATATATGAATATTTAACAAAAATCAGAAGTAGAAGGAGAACATTGTTTTCTTTCTTTCTTTTGATTGTAATCTACTGCAAATGTTTTGTTTTCCTTTAGATATTCAGGTGTGCACATGAGTAAAGATTGCTAAGTTTGATGTGTCTTAGTTTGCTTGAAAAAGACATCAAAGTTGGTGATTATTTTGGATTTTTATCTGATAAATGTGGTTTCTGTTAGATCTTGTATGTATTAATCGTCAAAATATAAGCAGTTGCAATGTTTCAGCACTTTCAATCATAACCTTTATCAGCACACATCTTACATTTTGTGGATCTGTGTTTACAAACTTAGTCATTTTCACAAGTTAATTCCAAAATGATTAAGAGTGAAGTCTCCAATCTCTTTGAGAAAGTGACTTTTTCTTAGGATGAAAGAAAATCCTGTTGTCAGGTTGCGTTTCTAATCAGCTCCTTGTTTTGTCACATGGCTGGTCTTACTCCGAGCCGGAGAGGAGGAGATCCAGCCTACTCAAGGCACTGAAATCGGATTGCTGGAAGGCGGAGAGAAATGATGTAAAATCACCAGAGGCAACATTCGACTACATCTAGAAGGAGAAAAAAAAAAAAGAAGCTGTTTCCCATGAATTAAACTGGTCACACCCCGTGGTATCTGGAGCAAAAGAATAAAGCTAGAGACAAGTGATCCTGTTGTTGCTGTGGTGTTCAGTGATACTGTGCACATATGAAGAAAAAAAAAACATCAGAAAAGTTAACTTATGTTTCTCAGTTATAAGTTTTTTTCAGTCAACTGAGAAAGATTCATATTACCTATAGCTCGGTGTGAACAAATGAAATGTTTTATGAAGCAATCTGGACTGACTGGTGTAATGAGTTTATTCAGTGAATTAGCATGTTTGGGAAAAAAAAGTCTTAAAGACACACTATGTTGTTATACCACTCCAGATCACGTGGGGGCAGCACATCTGAAGAATATGTATGTGTCTGACACCAATATATGACACAGGTAAGTTCATAGTACCCATGTTCAGGGCAGCAGCTGTAGAAATATGTTACACCAGCTGTCCCCAACTTTTTTTGCGCCAGGGACCGGTTTAATGTCAGACAACATTTTAACAGACAGGTGGATTAATTCAACAAAATAAAATGACATGGTATTTTATACATATAATAATAATAACCGTGAATCCACTGTGTATGCAACTTTATTAGCAAAATTAAATTTAATGCAGAATAATTGGTCTCCAAGTGGCGAAGCAGTTTTTAAGCAGTTTTCATTGTCCCATTGGTGCGTGGGAATCACGTGACGCGATAAATCCGTATTTTAAGTAGGACTTCTGGTATTGTTTGTTAAATGCAGCTTTCTTTTTCTTTGAAGTCGAAGACTCTTCTGTCTCCTGACTGGCTCTTTTACCCTGCGCAAAGAAACTGTTTTTTACTCGTTTTGCTAGCTTGTGGGTTTAATATTAGCGTTAATGTATCACGTGACTGAGACAAACCTACTGACGTGAGTCATAGACGGAAGTGACGGAGAGAATCCTGTCATTTTTCAAAATAAAAGATTGTTCAGAGTCGGATAATAAATAAAACGGAAATAACGTAAGTTATTTATTCTTTCTGTGCGGCCCGGTACCAAACAACACACGGACCGGTACCGGTCCACGGCCCGGGGGTCAGGGACTGCTGCGTTACACCACTGCGCAACAGCTAGCATTATAGTTTTAGTGTAAATATTAACATACTTTAGCGACAATAATCTAGCTACTTAACATTGTCTGATATAATATTGACAGTCATTTCACTTAAAAATATTATTGTTATTGCTACAAGTCTTCAACTCTAGATGTGTGTGTATGTGTGTGTGTGTGTTAAGCTTTATTGTCATTGTACTTCTACAGTTAATTTTTTAGTGCAAACCTTGGAGTAGTAAAAAGGTATAACTAATAAAAAGGAAAAAAAGACAACATAAAAATGAACAATAGGCATGTATAAACAGAAACCAAACAAATCTGTTATTTATATTGTTGCATTGGGTTTATAAATTATTATCCAAAGAGTAAACTTTTTTTATCTAAAGAGTAAACTAAGAGTAAATGTAAAAACTAAAAGTGGAAATTACTGCACCAGGTTATATAACAACATCTAACTGATCAGTCCGTGTAGTTTTGTTTTGAGTATAGTGGTGGCTTGGGGATAAAAGCTGGGATTCAACCTGTTTTTTTTTGTTTGTTTGTTTTTTGTTGTTGTTTGTTTGGTTTTTTTTCTGGATTTTATTGACCGGTATCTTCTACCTCAAGGCAGAAAATCAAAAAAGTGAAATGAAGTCTTTGCTCCGATATAGTCGCACAACCATCCAGCAGTGAGGGATGCGTTGCTGTAGGCCTGACAGTAACGGCGGCAGAAAACAGTTATCTTAGACTGATCTGCAAAGTAAATAAAGCAGACTGAACAAAATACTAATTTCACTGAGCTCGAAGCGGTCTGCTACTCTCTGAAGATTTGCCCATTGTGGTTTGCAGCTTGCATTTAGCGGACACATTAGCTGCAGCGAAGAGAAGAGAAGCCTTGTCTGCGCATGCGTGCAGTACAACGCACAAGCGGGAAAGCGAGGCGAAGAGAGTGAATGAAGTTTTTGAGAGACAACTGACTGCGACCCGCTTACAGGGTCCACTGACTGAGGTGAGTGGGCAAGTAGTAGCTCAGAGGGTTATTTAAGGTGTTGTTTTTGTATTGGTAGATCTACGAAGTGTTCAGATTTTGTTGAAAGTGAAGGTCTGATGTTGACTCTGGCTCTAAGTGAGCTGTTTTTTTTTTGGTTTTTGTTTTGGTGTTTTGTTTTGTTTTGTTTTTTAGAATAAAAGGTTATGTTGAAACGCTGAGTAGTCTGTTCCAGAAAGCGAGGTTAGTCTTACCTCGAGTCTGTTGCCCTGGTAACTGCCTCCTCCTCGCTGTCAGGTTCTCCTCCCATCTGAAGCAGCATTCAAGACATGCGTTGCCATAGCAATGTGACATGTATGTATGTTTATATATATATAGATATATATGTGTGTGCATACATACATATATATAGATATAAATACATATATATATACCTATATATATATATATACACATATATACATGCATGTAGATAGATAGATAGATAGATAGATAGATAGATAGATAGATAGATAGATAGATAGATAGATAGATAGATAGATAAAACACAACATGTAGACTGCCCAAACTTGGAGTAACTTTTAGATAGTAAAGAATATCTAAAACACAGTTTGTGATTTGTGAGACCTTTATTCTATTTGTAAAAATGTACATTTTCTTCAGTGACCATTTAGTTTGTCCAAACATTGTGATCTTTTCGGCCCTTCTGAGTTTGCAGGTATGTGGTTTACACCCTGGCATGTGGTCAGTCCATCATAGGGCCACGTGGAGACAAGCAACGCCCACACCTGTCAGCTTTAGATCACCTGGTGACCTGACGGGCATGTTTTTGGCCTGTGGGAGAACGCTTTGGCTCCCTGAGAAACCCACACAGGTGGAGGGAGAACGTTGGAAACTCCACACAGAACGACCCCAGCCAGAGTTCGAACCGTCTCACTGTGAGGCCACAGTGCTCGCCACGGCATCCACCCCCACATAAACTAAACTGTGGGAAAGTTGGAGCGGTGCTGGCAGAAAGTTCAACATTCCATCTGGAGCTCAGCTTGAACTGTGTCTCATGAAACTGGGATGAAATTTCAGATGTAAGTTTATTTAACAACAGTGAGGATATTTCCATTCTGAGAACTGTGAAATATACTGGTAACACAGTGAGATCAAAGGTCGCTTTTCTGCTGCCCTGAAGAGCAATATCTCCAATAACAACCTGAGTTATAAGGGAAGGACTAATGTTTTTATAGATATGTAATCCCACTCAGTGTTTGGTGAACAGATGCAAGAATCAAGCCCCACGTTTTTTTTGTGGATCTTTATTTCCTCACCTTTTGAAATCCAGCTGCAGTCATTATGGATTTTGAAAATGGAAACAAAAAACAAAACAAAAAAAAAAGAGAAAGAGACAATGTCTTTTTGTCCAAAAGAAGAAACAAGTTCAAATTCATGTTTTTCAACAAATCAAATCATTCCTAATGTTTCCTCCTGACAGACTGAGTTTCCCAGCATGCTTCACTTCATTCATCACGGGAACATGACAAAGAGACTTGTGTTCAGCAGCTCCAAAAAATATGTTCTCTATTCACTAAATATGAAAAAAGCTTTTGTGGTAACACATTGAAGAGGTTCTCAGTACTGGATTTGTGTAACTGTGACACTTTTCTCCAATAAAATAGAACATTGTTTCTTAAATGTTTTGAAGTGAAGTTGGGTTTTTTTCCCAGACGTATAAAAAAATCATAAAAGTTCTTTCATTTCCGCTCTCCTGATATTACATCAGACACTTTGTTACATATTAGCACTAGTCTATCTTTATTTTATGTTTTTGTTTTCGTACAAGAAGAAAAAACTGACCCATTTTAACACGCCTTGCAACAGATGATGGTGATCCTAGTTGTGCGGGGGTTTAAATAAACTAAATAAAAACAAAACCATTGTTTCTTTAAAGGCGGTAGACCTTTGAACACAAATAGAAGACAACAAAGTGCTGGATGCCACAAATACTAATCTAACTTGCTGAGTGTTTGATTGACGAGGCCGTGACATGCTGAGTAAATAATTATCTGAATTGATTCTGAACGAGGAGCCGGTAACGGAGCCCAGTTTTCTCAGCAGCCCCCTCCCACTCACCATTCACCCCTGTGCAACTTGATACCGGTGAGCCTCTCATTCACAGTCCAGCTGCTTCTCCAGAGTTTCTCCCTCTAACCGCACACGTCGGTGCTCTACTTCAAATGGACGTTTTGGCCGTGCCAGCAGACAGGAAGAAAGGATGGTACCTTTCACTCATGGCCCCCAACACAAAAGAACCAACGTTTGCCTGGCTGGACCCATCCCGACTCTACTGCAACTCCCAGGTACGATGAGGGGAATCAGTGGCTCCTGTTTAACGAAAGCGGTAAAACCTAATCCACATCTGCACAATAATGTGCACACTTTGCATGCTGTGTTTGACCTCTTTGCTCCACAGGCTCTTGCAGACTGCGTAAAAGACCTTCTGGGTCCGTTCCACGGCGACACCATTGACCTGGTTGCCGGGATAGATGCAATGGGATTTATTCTTGGTGAGAAAACAAAAGCAGATTTATGTGGAGACAGAAAACAGTCAGGGGTACACAAGAATCACAGTTCAAACTAATCTTATTTAAAGAGACCGTTACTGTGCTTGTACACGGGTCGAGAAACTTGACCCCTGAAAGTTGGATACTAAATTTAGACGTGACTCTTCTAAATTGTCATACATGGGCGTGACAGCAGGTTTCATGTGAAGAGGAACCACGTTTCTTTTACACTGACAGTTTTCTTCAAGTGAGAATGAATGAATGTGTTTTTTGTTTTCAGGGGCGTCTCTTGCCACCGCTCTTGGAAAAGGTTTCTTGGCCATCCGTAAAGCGGGTCATTTGTGTGTCGCAACCCAAAGTGAAAACTACACAGACTACACAGGCACACAAAAGACTATGGAAGTAAGGCTGGATGTGCTAAAACCAGGTTAATCTTCCTCTTTACCTATTTTTTTTTTTAAACCAAGTTACATAACATCTGAGTAGAGGAATGTTTGGTGGGGGGGGGGGGGGTGGTGGCTTCCACCAAGAAAAATTGTATTTTTTACGTCTGTGTAAAAATCAGTCCACTAAATCATTGAAACCACACTCACAAGGGACACTTTTTAAATTTTTTTTTTTAAATTTAGTGAACAAAAGAAAACTAAGTTTATTGAAACATTCAAAATGAAGATATTGAAGACTGGCTGAGCTTTAACAATTACATTGATTGCAGGGAAGAAGCAAGGTAAATTATATTTTTGTTTTTTTTCTATTAATGATTGAAACCCCATATTATCCTTTTTTTTAATATCTTCCATAATAAATCAATTGATAAAATAAGCAGGCACCCCCGCCCCTCACCACAAAAACAAGACAAATGATTGGATCATTTATTATCACAAGTGTTTACTGGGTGTTCAAAAAACCGGAGAAATGATTAACTTTATGTTGTTGAATCAGTCACATGACCCTGAGCCACGTCAGTCAAAGACCACATTCACACACTTTTTGGATCAATTTCTTTATTGTGGCACAGCACCACCTGGTGGTGGTAGAGTGAAGGAAAAAAACAGCTGGGTGTGCAAAGTTTGTCTTTTCAGTGCTTCTGTGGTAACATTAGCGTTTTGGGTGGACTTTTAAAATAATACAAACAAAAGGCTGTTTTCAAGATTATAGAGTCAACGCAAACAAACACAATATAATCTTGTGATAGTTGCTTGTTTTTGTGTTTAAAGTCACTCTATTAATACCACTGTCAATACAGCGGATCTATATGTCCTCATGTGGTGTTACATAGAGACGCTTTGAGTACTTTACACTTTTACATCTGCTTATTTTTAGGCTTTTGACTTTTCTTCAGGGTGTTATACATCTTTCATTAGCATGTACACTTTTCTTGAACTGCGTTTTGGATTTAGTGATTTGTAATGTACAAAATTTAGATAATGATTCTTGTTCAAAATACTGAATCATTTTGACACATTCTAGTTTAGTCAAATGAAATTAAAAACTTTTAAATGACCTGACTGTGGGCTCTATCAAAGAATCCAGCTTCTGCTTTCCTCAAATTTTTATAATGGAGTTAGGGTCAGCATGGACCAACACTAATGGGAATTATGTTATAAATTCTTCTTCACAAATCCACCACACTCCCTGTAAAATTTTTCACATGTAAGTTTGACAATGTTCAGACTATTCGCAGCACGTTTCGTGAACATTTTAGATCACTGAAGTTCAGGTTTGGTGGTGTATAAATACAGCTGCAAGTCTGCAAAACTGAAACTTTACTTTCAGTTTTAGCTTCTTTTTTTTCCTTTTTAAAGGGTAAAACATGGACTATAATGGACATCTCTGCAGCTGTGGTGTTCCTTCGACACAGGAGGTCACTCGATCCATTTCTAGCCCTGTCACATGCAGGACACTGAACCCCACAGACACTAGTGGGTCATAAGCCAGTGTTTTCATTGAGCATGTCCAAAGTCTGGATATCAGGAGAGTGTTGAGAGAGGAAGAGCATATGATGTGGAGAGAGGAGAGGGGGGAGTCAACCCTCCAGCTGAACCAGACTCGGGGAGGGCAACCACCTGCTTTGAGTGGTTGGGGGTCTCAGATGACAGGAAAGAGCAAGAGCAACAAACGGAGATTAGTTCAGAGAGGTCCTCCTACAAGACATGAGAGAGAAGCCCTATCAGCGCTTCTATCCAGCTGCTCTTTGAAAAGTAAAATTAAAGATTCAGTTTAACATTTGTGTCCCACTGCAGGCGTGAAGGTGCTGCTGGTGGACCAGTGGATAGAGACCGGCGGCACCATGAAGGCTGCCATCCAGCTGGTGGAGAAGCTGGGAGCCACAGTCGTAGGTCAGTGAGCACGAGAACGTCGTGATGGTGCAACTTAACGAAGCAAAGATCTTGAGTAAGGCCCTTTTCTTGTGTTTGACGTAGGCGTAGCAGCCGTTGCCATCGAGAACACGGAAGGAGGGAAATGGATTAAAGAAAAATACAAGTTCTCTCACTGCATCCCTGAAGAGCTGCAGAGTCAAATCGATGGAAAGTATCTGGACTCCTTCAAAAGTTTTAACCAGTAAAGCTGATTCCTCTGGAGCTCAATTAAGAAGAAAAAAGGCGCAGAGACGTTTTATAAAACTGAGATGGACACAAACACTTTAATTTGCAAATATGCTATAAATCTTTGATAAAACAGTTAATCCATTTAATGACTATTTAATCTATTTTTAATAAGTGAAATGAATGTCTGTTTTGTAATTTATTAATTAAAAAAAACAAACCATGAGACAGTTCACTTACAATCCATGGTAAATGTTCCCACACACAACCACAATGAAACAAATTCAGTCACTGGTTTGATTGTAAACAAAAAGTGTACCATGAAGCATCATTGCAAAACTGGTTTCTGCATGAGCGAAGAGCAACTGTCACTGCTGTTTTCTTACCTTTTCAACCCACTCATGAATAAAATAAATCAACTTGAAGAAATATGATAGTTAAAATGACATACTGCTTCAGTTTAAGGGTGAAAATAGAGTAAAACAGTTATTAAACACAACTAGAATACGTTAATAAGATGAAAATTATTGATTGTAAAATTCACTGCAGCAGCAAAACTAAGATTTAAACCGAGATTTAAGCAAAGCAAGAATCCACAATTATTCTTTGGTATCTTGGTGGGACCTTAATACTCATTTTGTGTGTAATTCATGAGCCAGTTACTTCTGCAAAGTTCAACTGAGAAACACCACAAGAATCCACACTTATTCCAAGGAGGAAAACTCCTGAGGACAGGAAAAACTGACTTTAAATGTGGCAGGAAGACATAAGTTATTAGACTGGTCCTCCTCCGCCCACAGAAATCCTCGCCGCTGAGCTGGACAGCATCCATGGTGACCTTCCACTGAGAAAAGCCTCAGTGTGAGTCTGTGCGTTTGACTTTAAAACTCCTGCCTCCATCCTTACTGACAGCAGTTGGACTGTTTCTTCTTTGATGCAGCGTATAGATTGTTTGAAGTGCTGCTGATTCCTGAAAAGGACATACAGCCGTCTGTTAAACAGCTGACATGTGACAAGTTGTTTTTCGTGTCCAGAGAGTGTTCGGATACTCACTGACGACTTCTCCGATTTGTCTCGTTCCACTTTTCTCCAACTCGGCGAGAACGTTGGTCTCAAATGCCAATGAAGCAACTCGGAAGAAAAACTCCTTCACGTTCTCCCCTGCAAGAGGAGGAGTCACGGGTCTGCTTAAAAGCTTAAAATAATACATCCAACAGCCTCGCTAATACACAAACGTCTACGTTTAAATGTCATTATTTAGCTCAGTTATACACATGAAACTTTTGCTTAGTATTTAACTACATACCTAAACACAGACATAAATATTGAACACGTCTCCATCTCTAAACTTGGTCAATAATCTGTCCCTGGAAGTCAGTTGAGATTGTTAAATGTAAATTTAGCAAATTTGTTAGTAAATGCTGCAAAAAGGATTAATTTTGTTTTAGTTCACAAATTTTGCAGCAAGCTGTAGAGGATTTTGCAAACTTGTATATTCTCATGCTGTAAACCAAAACAAATATAACACACTGGCAAACTCAGATAATTTAGATATTAAGATGCACTGAACTACAGCTGTGAATGAGGCTTACAACAGTAAAAGGTATTTAAATATCATAAAACATACACAAATACAGCAGAAAACTCAGTAGTGCTTCACAACATTTCATTTAACACAAACAGAACTGTAACAGAAACAATAAATAACTTAACCCATCCTTAACCACTGAGAAAGACAACTCTGGGATCGTAAGAACAATGTCATATCTTCATAACAAATAGAAATAAAAGCATCGAAAATTCACAGGAAGACTGAAACTGATGACAAAAACCTCTGGAGGACAACTTTAGTTTTTAAAAGCCAAACACACAAACACTGATTAAACCATGCAACAGCCTCTTGACGGCTTTAAGCATCAGTGTTTTCAGACAAAAGTGCTCTTCTTCAAGGACTAATATCTCATAAATAATATAATTAGTTTTAGAAAGATCAAAAGGAGTACATCTATCTTTTAAGGCTACAATAACACCTGGAGAACATTTATTTAGCGTTTGAAAACAGAAAAGGATGCGTGTTAAAAGGAAGTCTGTTGGAGACAGATGTTTTGAATCCTCTGGATAGCAGCTCCTGGTGTTACTTTACTTCAACGTGTTTCCTCAGTGGCCTGACAGAAGATGACTTTGTTGTCCATCACTTCGTGTGAACAAAGACTGTTCATCTCTGCAGGGATTTGGTCTTTACAGAACTGAAACGCTTCCTGTATTTAGATCTAAAAACCCACCGGTCAGCGATGAAACGGCCCAATACTCAGCATGGATCTCGTTTGCTAGTTTGAGAGCATCTTGTTCAATCCGGGAATACTGAGCAGGAGACTGTCAGGAGATAAAAAAAAAACACAACAGAAGTTACAACCAAACACAAAGTAAATCTTTACAATTCAAGTGAAACCAACAATTACTTCCTGTCCTTAAGACAACAGGTTTTCTTTTGTGCAACTGACAGGTGATCTGTTCTTTAAATAAATAAAAATGTTTGAATATGGATTTTTAAAGAAAATCCTTCATTTGTTGAAGGACATTTTTCTTCTGTTGTTTTTTCTTGTAAACAGACGTGATTTCAGAAAACCCAGATTAAAAAAAAAAAAGCTAAATATGATATATAAGAGACTATTTTTTTAAAAACTTCTGTGGCACTTGTGAACAGAAACGGCGAACATCTGTTGGCTAAAATTTAATGTGAGAAGAACTTGCAGCTGCTGGAGGGTTTTTTTTCTTTTTACTTTTCTCTTTTTTTATTGCATTTAACTGAATATCTTTCAGATCTTTTGGTCTGGTGATTGGACAAACCATACATTACAATAAGAGGAACTACATGCCAGATTTGGGGAAAACATAATGATAAATACGACAGATGTTGAAAAATCATTGTTAATTTAGCCAGAAAGTAAAATAAAAACTCCATAAAATCATTCCAAACTTCACAAAGTATAAAAGCAGTGGATCATGTAAGTAAAAGTCCCCATCTTCATCATTTATACCTCAATAACAAATGCTTGGAGGGTTAGTGAGAGAGGAGAAACATTCCTGAGGTTTGACCCAGGACACAAACTCTCTGTGCTCCTGGAACAAGCCCAAAGAAAATTCACATCCAGCTCCAGTAAAAACAGGACAAAATATCTGCAGGCATGTCCACTTTAAACAGCAGAGGACGTACACTCAGGTCTTTCTTGGTGCCAACGAGAAACAGCTGAACACTGGTGGGGTCGTTCTCCTTCAAGGAGTCCTCGAGCCACTGCCTGTAGTCATGGAAACACAGTGTTAAACCACCGACCAGAAGAAAAATTAAAAACCAGAAACCTGAAGGATATATACTGATCAATACGCTCACCTTACGTGACCCAAAGAGGCAATGTCATTTACATCAAACACGATGATCACCACTGAGGAAAAACAGAAGTGTTTAAGATTTCAATCTCTGACTTTTCTCTTCTTCTAACATTTTGCTCCTTTTTTAAATTAAAGCTGGAAATGGGGAAACACAGCTCACCCTGAGCTCCCCTGTAGTATGTAGATGCGATGCACTTGAACCGCTCTTGACCGGCAGTGTCCCACCTGCAACAGAGACGCCAGGGAGCAACGTCACATCGCACGTGTTTTGTTTTATTCATGAAGGACAGAAAAGAAAGCAGAGCTCCGGGTCAGACTCACAGCTGGAGGCTGAAGGGAACGCCCAGAATCTCGAAGCGCTCCATCTCAAAGTCGACGCCGATCGTTGCTTTGTAGTTCTTATCAAAGGCATCTTTGCAAAATCTAAAACAACAATTGATTATAACAGGTCTGCAGTGATGACGTCGGAGAAATAGTCTGTTACAAACTGAAGATTTTTACTGTTCAGATGATGATATTTCTGGATGAAAAGACCTGAGTGACTGTAAAGTTATAAATTATGAAACGTCAACCAGTACGCTAATCTGGAGGGGTAAATCTGCCGAACAGGATCATCAAAATACAAGGTGAAATAAAAAGCTGACATCCAATAAGATCAAAGTAAAAGACGCTCTGATAGTCTCCTCTTCCTATGGAGATGTGAGCTGGGAAAAATGTGACATAATGGGTCATTTAATTGATTTATTTAATTCTTTTAATATAAAACTGATTATCATGATTGGTTTCCTGCATCTGTCCCTTTAGTGTAATACATAAACTGTTGTCATGGATACTTTAACTGGACACCACAAACACAAATAAATTAACTACTGGTGAGTGGTAAAACTTTGAAATATAAACTTTATCTTCAGCTTTAGATAAAACTTTCATGGTTCATTTTTCTACATTTTTTTTATTGCTTTGACTCAGATTGTGTTTCCTCGACAGTTTACCATGCTGTCCGTGTTATTTATTCCCAGAGTTGGACTTCACCCTGCTTTCACACGTTTCAAAGCCTGCGTTGACTTACCTGTTAATCATGCAGGTTTTGCCCACAGCCAGATCCCCCACCACGATGACCTTGGAGATTTTAAATCTGCTGGCAGGAATAAAAGAAGAAGCTGGTTATTCAGAGCCACAAAAAGCAGGAAACACAAAATAACAGCCGGTTTAGGTGTTCACCCCACTGTGCCGGTCCGCTGCTCCTGACACGCCGTCTTCACCTTGTTGCTGAAATCATCCTTGGTGTGGAGAGCCGCCTCTTTCCTAAAAGGCTGAACAGAGTTTCTTTATTAATTAAAGATCATTGTGCAGATCGGCAAAAAGCTAATAAGTGTATAAAACATAGCTAAAAAAAACTAATTAGAATAAACAAAACCAGAAAGACAAAAAACAAACCAACTACATTCCACCAAAAATTCCATTTGAGTTCTTGTTGCACAAATTCAACTCCACAGACTATAAAGGATGAGAATATTACATTTAATAACGTTTAAGGCTTATACAGCCCTGGATTAAAAACTGCTCTCCAGTTTATTTTTGTTTTTATTGTTCTGCACCATCTGCCTGATGGCAGCAGATCAAACAGTGTGAGAAGGGTGTGATGGGTAACACCGCAACGTTTTGTCTACTGAGACAGAGGGGACTGACAGTCCCACCAAAAGTATTTTCTGGGTTGTTTTTTATGACGCTCTTAAAAGGGATTCCCATTGTGCCACAGTGCAGCTGGGAAACCAAACACAGAAGCAGTAGGCAGGTATGTCCTCCATGGAGCAGAAGGGCACGAGCAGGTCATGTGGGACGTAATTCTTCCTGACGACTCAGGAGGAAAAAAAAAACCCCACATCTGAAATGCAATTCACCATGTTGTTTTAAATAAAAGCATCTGTTGAATTTGATGTTTTGTTTTTCCTGAAATCAACCACCTTTGAGGGCCAATTTGAGGCATTGTTTAAACGCTTTTAGAACAACAGCCAGGTGATCACGCCGAGTGGTTTTACCTGAGGGAGCTGAGCGATGACGCGGTCCCGTCGAACCGGAGGGAGAACACTCATGGCTGAAACTCTGACAGACATGAAGCCTCGAGGAGAAACAGCCACTAGACAAACAAACAAACAAACAAACAAAAAACATGTCTATTTTAACCAGTCTAGATCATTGCTTCATGACATTTAAATCAGAATGTTAGTCTCTCGGTCCAGTCATGAGAAAAAAAACCATGAATGAAACTCTGATGAGGAAATAATTTTTAATTATTCAGAATTAACCTATAAAACATGTAGCATCTACCTATTTAAGCCTTTAACCATCTCCAGTTACTCAGTTGTTACAAATTAGTGATTGAACAAAAGCTAGTTTTCGGATATCTTCACTTGATCATTTTCTTTTCAGCCAACTTTTTACTTTTACTACCGTCTGTACTTTGTAGTCCGAGTATTTACAAAAAACAGATTTGTTACTCCAGTTTCAGTTTCAGTGAAGTTATCAGTTATTATTTCATGTTATTGTGCCCCGTCCAGAGTCCTGTCTCAGGTATCGAGGCCCAAAGTACTCATGGGAACGTTGACAGTGATGAAACCGTTTTTCCTCCCTTCAAGCGTTCGTGTCCTTCGTGGATGAAATGCGATAAAGAAATAGGAATGCACACAAATATTAAAATATACAAGTGACTTAAAAATAAACAACTACATTTTGCTTAAAAATATGCTGTGAGGAACTTGTGAAAATATGTGACAAATGATAAGAAGCTTCCAAGTGAATAATAATTTTGATTAAGTTGACATCGGAAGGCCATTTAATTACATTTTACAACCGTCTACCACCTTAATGTGTGTGACAGCTGAAAATCTTTGAATTTTTGAAGTCTCTGGAGATCAAAGTATATAATCTACAGATGGACTTCAAAGACCCCACCTCTCCACTGACATGCACTCTCTCCTCACATTCACGTGTGCTCACTTGCTGCCAAACAGAAGGTTGTGGTAGTTTTGTAGAGTATTGAAGGTTACTGCTAAAGTTTTGAGGTGTGTTATCGGGTTTTTCCACCAAAGCGGTTCCGGTGCTAGTTTGGTGATAGTGCCTTTTTGTTGACCAATAGCACATTGTTCACTCGTCCATAAACTTCTGGTTATCTGGGACTGGGTCACGGGGGGCAGCAGTGTGAGTAGAGGGACCCAGAAGTCCTCCTCCAACTCTTCTGGAAGGACACAAAGTAATTCCCGGGTCAGATGAGAACTTTAATCTCTACTGTGTGTCCTAGGTCTACTTTGGTCAGGTATGTTCTGGTTGCACATCTCTGAAGCACCTCCCCAAGTAGGCCTCCAGGAGGCAACTGGAACTACCTAGATTGGCAGCTCTCAAAGCAGCTCCAGGTTCCTTCTTGAAAGGTCGGTCGGTCGGTCGGTCGGTCGGTCGGTCGGTCGGTATATATATATATATATGTATATATGTACATATATACATATATACCTATATACCTATATATATGTACATATATATGAATATACATATATTCATATATATATATGCACATATCGGTATGTACATATGTATGTATGTGTAAACTTTCTTAGGTTGTGTCTATATTTCAGACATATTTTCATATCCTCAGGTCACCAGAACATAGACAGTACCCTGACTCCCGTGTTTCTCTCGGGTTTTGAGTCATAGACGCAGCCAGACGGATGTAAGGTATTTTATCCCAGACATTAAACGGAGCCAGGCCACTGTAATGACCCACGCCGTCTCCTTTAATCCTTTTGTTCATCAATCTGCTACAGAAGAAGTCTAATTGATCCGGTTTTCCTTCAACGTCACCTACAACTGAAGCTGGCAAATGTTTCAACTGTTTCAACAGGACGTTACATCTAACCAGCAGTGAATCATTAAAGTTACACGGAAAAAAAAAGAAAAGAAAAAGAAAAAATGAAAAAGCGCCGCGACTTGTACAAGATAAACTTTAAAGGAAAAAAAAAGCGGCGTGTTTTAGCAACAGAAACGTTATACCTTGATAGTCCGTCTGGCCCACTCCTTCTTCTTCCGTCTGCTTTTATTCTTCCTCCCAAGAAAAAAAAACCCGATTCTTTTAAGGCAGTCTTCTAACGGTTTGGTCCATGGTAAACTGTGAAGATGTGAACGTTCGTGGAAGTGGATTTGGCTCCACGGAAGTTGAGCGGCGTTAGACACCGTAGCAGCTGCTGACTCAGATCCCTGGATTCAGTCTTTCCTCCCACATTTTCTCTGCTCGCTCGGTCCCCTGCTGGAGGAGACGAGCATCTATCTATCTATCTATCTATCTATCTATCTATCTATCTATCTATCTATCTATCTATCTATCTATCTATCTAT
>JAOWBL010000005.1:5225097-5235691 GCA_028564865.1 Zenarchopterus dispar
TATTTATCTCTGTGATAAAAAGAACTTTCCTCACCCACACCTTCCTGTCATGACTCTTGAGAAATCTCAAGAGATTAAAAACAGATCTTCAGGCGTAGGTTCATGCCTGAAGATCAGCACCGGTTTCGCTGTCTGGCAAGGTGCATTCTTGGACACTGAGTGTCAAATAAATCTGCTGCTGACAGAGAGCCAAATATGTCACGGAGCTGGTCTGAGGACTGTCACATCCACCTCAAGGCTTCTTGAAGAGCTCTTTTGTTGAGATATAATATCCCTGAGAAAGAGCAAACGATCAAACCACCATCTAATCCCCCTCCACCTATGTTCTAAAAAAAAAAAAAAAAAATCCTTCAAATTGCAGGGGAAAGGTTCAATTACATGCAGACGATTGTTTGTGGTGATCTATCATTATTTCCGATTGATGATGATAGGGGAGGTATGCACTTCAATATAACACACAGCAAGCTTTGTCACAGCACAAAGCATTTATTATCTCCATCATGGCATAAAGGGGAACTAGTGCTCATTGGGCCCCTTCCTGCTTATCTCAGATGAGGGGAAGGCGCTTCATAATCACCAGGTGTCTGGGTGTAAGACTACAGAAGACGAAGTACTAGCCTGAGACCCTGAAGTAACCACGTGTGCGCCACTAGTTCTCGTCACTTTATGGCTCTACTTCGCTTTTCACTTGTTCATGCAGACAACTGTTCATCTAGGCAGTTCAAGAGGACAAGTTTTACAAAATAAAAACAAAGAAAATATACTTTAAATCGCAGGAACTTTCATAGCCTTACATTTCAAAAATTAGAAAGAGAATTAGGTTGTACATGATTATCGTATTATTTGCAAGATATATAAACATGTTTACGCCTTGAGTAAAATATGTTTGGGTATCCATAGCTGGATTTGACATCCATGACAAATGTATGGGGGATATATTTTTTTGTGTCACATCAAGTGAAATTATATAAAGCAACAAATTTACGTATAATTAGGGACATGACCTGTGGTTACCTGTCATTACTTTAACTACTTAGCACTTAGCACTGTATTGAATTCTGAATCACAGCCTGAAGCTGTGAATAAAAACTCTGCAGAATATAATCACTCATTTAAAAAAAAAAAAAAAACGTTTTGTGACTGGCTGTGACGTGACGTAAAAGAGTCAGTGGACAAAGCTTAGCTAGGAGCAGCTGCTGGTCCTTGTTTCAGTTCTGATAGCAGCTATTTTAGATATCTATTTGGTAGCAACACGTGAAATGAAGGGCAGCATGGTGGCTTAGTGGTTAGCACTGTTGCCTCACAGCAAGAAGGTCGAACCAAGAACCTGGCAGCCAGAAGGTTCCTGGTTCAACTCCTACGTCTGGCAGGAATCTTTCTGTGAGGAGTTTGCATGTTCTTCCATGCTTGTACAGGTTTCCTCCAGGTAACCCAGCTTCCTCCCACAGTCCAAAAGCATATATGTTAGGTTGATTGACAGCTCTAAATTGTCCATAGGTGTGAATGTGAGCTTGAACCCCTGCTTGTCGCCTGTAATGAGCTGGGATAAGCTCCAGCAGACCCCCGGGACCCTGTAAAGATTTCATTGGATATAGAAAATGGATGGATGGATGGATGTGAAATGAGGATGTTTGGGCAATTTCAACGTAAAATTGTGTTAACTTGCATCATAGTTAAGCATAATCTAAGTCAGCCTTATTAAAATTGCTAGGGGGACATAGGTGGACGTATCACAGCTGGCTTCCCAGGCCTGTTTGTTCTGACCATTTCCAACATGGCACTGAGCAGTAGGAGGAAAAAGAGACTTTAAAAGCACCCTTCAGAGAAACTATGGTTTCACAAGGGTGTTTCTTTATACAGTCTACTATTTGTTTGAGTTGTACATATGCTTCTTTAATAGAAACTTTTCCATTGTTGTAGCAAACAGAGAGAAATAAAAAGAAAGAGAATAAGGTTTTATTTTTAACTTGTGAAAAAATATGTGTTTAACAGTGACTATTACGTGTTTCTGAGCTTTAAGTTTTCTGCCTGTGTGTTTTGTCCCTCCTTGGTTGCCGTAGTGCCAGGGAAGGGTTGCCTGGAAACGGCGGAAACGTTGGGGCGCAGCAGCGATGGAGAAGTATGAAAAAATCAAAGTTGTCGGGAGAGGAGCTTTCGGGTAAAATCTGTTTAAAACACACTTTCTCGTTGTTTTCTATTAGGCACTGTTGTTTATTTGAAGATATTGCGCTTTCAGGAGCGAAGTGATAATAGGAAAAGTGAGTTTTCCCCGTCAAAATGTAACGGAATGTTGTCAGAAGAAGACAGCTGTGTTGACGCATCTGGAAAGGAGACGGAGCACGGACGTTGTTCGTGAAAAAGTTATTTAAAAAGTATAGTGAGGCGGATCTATGACTTCTTAATGGTTAAACCACTTGGGGTTTTTAAAATGTTAAGACCACTTTTCAAAATACTATTTTTAAAAGCAGTTTTGTCAGAAAGTAATGCAGACCAATGATGACGTCGCTCTGATCAGGAACAAAAACAAGCTGTTTAAGGGTTTTAACTAATAATAATACAGATGTTGAAAATGCAAAAAGCAAATTTTACAATGTAGTGTCAAATGTAATGAACAGTCAATTAGAATAACATAGTTTTATGGTATAATTTCATTAAGTTCGCAACACTACAACATTTGGTTGAGATGGACAAAATTTTAAATATATATTCTGTTCAGTAGTTATCAAACTGACCATTTAAATTCTTACTCTAAGTAGTCATAATAATACTAACATGAATTAAAGTAAAGCTCTTGAATTGAGAACTCTATTGTATGAAAGCACATAGTTTATCAAACCAATTTATTTGTGCATTTTAAAAGAAAAAGTCATATGTCAGTATTATAGATTATATAAACAAATTCCTTTTACACAGGCTTTTATGGAAAAAGTGGATTGCAACAGGTGCTTATTTAAATTGGAGCTCATTTTGACATGAAGTTAAAACAAGTTCAAATGCCCTTAATTTGAATTTATGTCTCTCTAAAATGTAGTGAATTAGACTTGTAAATGTGCAACAACACAGTGATAGAAAACCTTTGACAAAAGTATTCATCCATCTCTTTTTCTTTTACTTTTTTGTGTTGCATACACAGGATGTCCTCCAGTCCATTATAAATATTAGCTGAAACCCACGGGTTCACCAGAAGGTATTCTCTTACCTGTAAAGTAATTGAAGACCATCAGGAACCAGAAAAAATAAAATACAAATTATGTTCAGAATATTTCTGGAAATACTGGGTAGCTGCAGTACTTTGTGACAAAATGTTATTCAACTGTATTATTCAACAGCCCACACTTATCACATCTGTATAGTTGCACATATGACTGCATCAGTAATTTACTTCTATTTATTTGTGTTATACAAGCTCCCAACAAAGTCAGCTCAAAGTGTTTTACACAAAATAAGTTAAATAAGGACAATCCAATTTTGTCCAATTATTCAAATTCATTTTAATTTATGATAATTCAATGAATCCCACGCATTCCAGTAAAGTCCATCCATTCATTTTCTATACCCGCTGAATCCATCTACAGGGCTACAGGGGTCTGCTGGAGCCTATCCCAGCTCATTACAGGCAGTAGGCAGAGGTATACCCTGGACAAGTCGCCAGTCTTTCGCAGGGCCATGTATACAAACAAACAACCATTTTCAAAAGGATTATACAAGATTAATTCATAAAACAGGCTAGCTAAGGACCAAACAGTGTGCATCAAATCTTCACTTTGGTTGAATCCCCCCAGTATTTTACATAACTTCTCTTCATTTTTTTCTTTCTCAGACTGTATGTAATGCATCTCTGTCAGTTCAGGAGTCAGTCCCAAAGCTCTTTAAGCTTGACAGTACGAAGTCTGAACTGCCACAAATCATTGTCTTGTGTTAAAGAAAATGTGTCTCATTTTTCTTCCTTTTCTTTCCCTGTCAGGATCGTTCACCTGTGCCGCAGGCGCAGCGATGGGGCTTTAGTCATCCTGAAGGAGATCCCAGTGGAGCAGATGTCACGAGATGAACGGCTGGCAGCCCAGAATGAGTGTCAGGTACTGAAACTGCTCAACCATCCAAATATCATAGAGTACTATGAGAACTTCCTGGAGGACAAGGCCCTCATGATAGCGATGGAGTATGCACCAGGTAAGCTTGTGGTTGTATCTCATTACACCACCTTCTTTTGTTCGTTGTACAGTGGTTTACTTTTCCCAAGCTTTTGTATTGTATGGCTCAATACCTATTATTTTTCCCACACCAGCCCTGGGAAGACCACTTGAAAATATCTAATATTCTTGTGAGCATGGTGTTTTGAAGGACCATGTAATCATTTAATTATACAGAGGACCACCATCAAGTCCAAAGTCCTTTAGTGTGACTTGCTTCCAACACCCTAAAATCATCAGATGAGATCCTTTTGCTCACCATATTTTAGAGTAAAGAACAGCTGTGGACAGTTTTTAATAAGTACATTTTATCATCTCTATGACTGATTCATGTTTACAGATACTGGTTTTGCCTTGGTTGCGTTTCCTGACATTTAGGTAAAAGATTGGAGAGTTTATTTTTAAGTTAAGTTCATTTATGAGAAATCAAATTAATATCATTATAAGCATGAGCTCCAAAAAGCATTTGACTGTTTTCCCCTTCAGGAATTCAGAGATAACTGTTTTTATTTTGTTTGTTTTTTTTACTTTATGTTCAAGGCCAGTATTTTTTTAATGAATCCTTTGTTTCTCTAAAGAGGAATTATCATTCCTCTCATGCGTGGCCTCATCTCGGTTAATTCAGGATTTTACTGTTTGTTTTATTTTCCTCGACGGTTTCTTCCTGCAGGTGGAACGCTGGCTGACTACATACAAAAGCGTTGTAATTCCCTCCTGGACGAGGACACCATCCTTCACTTTTTTGTGCAGATCTTGCTCGCTCTGTATCACGTGCACAACAAACTAATTCTGCACCGTGACCTCAAGACTCAGAACATCCTTCTCGACAAGCACCAGATGATCGTCAAAATCGGTGACTTCGGGATCTCCAAAATCCTCGTCAGCAAGAGCAAAGCTTACACTGTGAGCTAATTTGTCTCTGCTTTGGGACGTTAAATAACCTGTTAACGTCATTTAATGTGCTGAAATCACAGCTTCTCTTTTCACCATGCAGGTGGTTGGGACTCCTTGCTACATCTCCCCAGAGCTGTGTGAGGGAAAGCCGTATAATCAGAAGAGTGACATCTGGGCTTTGGGATGTGTGTTGTACGAGCTAGCGAGCCTCAAGAGAGCCTTCGAGGCTGCTGTACTAAAATACTTTCTTTAATAATACTGTATTATTTGGAATTTCATGGTAATGCCAATTTTTTTTAAAATGGATTTTCAATGTTTCTGATTATTTATATTCTTTTTATCCCTTTCAGAATCTCCCTGCCCTCGTTCTTAAGATCATGAGCGGTACCTTCGCTCCAATCTCAGACCGGTACAGCCCAGAACTCCGACAGCTGATCCTCAACATGCTCAACCTAGATCCATCCAAACGGCCTCAACTCAATGAAATAATGGCTCTGCCTATATGCATCAGGCCCTTGCTTAATCTCTACACCGACATAGGGAATGTAAAAATGCGCAGGTGAGGCTTTAATGCACAAATAATGAGAACTGGATCTTTTAAAAATATAGCTTGCATTGGTTTTTTGATAAGGATTCACTGTGCTTTGTCCTCTGACCTTTTTCTATCAGAATTGAGAAACCACTGTCTACTGTGCCGCTTGGTCCTCAGGGTAGACCAGGAGGGAGAGTTCCTACCAACAGATCCAGAGGTAACACAACATAGTATTATTGTCTGACACCAGGTGTCGGCCATTAACCCAAGCATTAACTGGTTCTCACTTCTTGCTTTGAAACAGACGGATCGGTCGGTTTAGGATCGGGAAAGATGCATCCCCTCCCACTGTCCTCGGTGTACACATGGGGAAGTGGCATTACAACGCCACTCCGTCTGCCGATGCTGAACACTGAAGTGCTTCAGGTGTCTCTTGGCCGTACTCAAAAGATGGGAGTCACCAAGTCTGGCCGTCTCATTACATGGGAGGTCTGTTTGAGCCCTTAAATTTTTAGGATTTTAGAAGTTTCTTCAGTGACATAGAGTTATATGTAAATGAAAAATCCTTCCTTGAAAGTACAAGTGTAGTGGTAGCACTGTTGTCTGATGTGGAGGGTCAGCTGGAGACTCTCTGTACAGAAATGATATGTACTCTGTGTGCCATGTGATGCAATGTCATATAAATCAGACTGATAGATGATTCTGTGCTGGGACAGGCTCCATCCGTGGTGTCTGGTGAGGCCAGTCTTCCTGGCGTAGTGGAACAGATGCAGCCGTTGTTCATTTCTCGCTTCCTTGAGGGTCAGTCTGGTGTCACCATCAAGTCGGTGTCCTGTGGTGATCTCTTTACTACCTGCATGACAGGTTGGTTGGCTTTTTGTCTTTGGATAGATCAGAACGATCACAGCCATGCCTTGTCAGTCCAGCTATGGACTCTGCAAGAGAAAATCTGTTTGCATCTTCTTTTTATGCTGACACTGCAACACCTTACTCTGAGATGCAGAGAAAGAGCATGCATAATAAAAGTGTGGTCAAAGTTTTTTTGTCCTGATAGTGTAAATCCACTTTTAAATAAGCTCTCTGTGTTTGCCTGGTAGTTTGTAAACTCTTTTTGGTTTGAGCTCAAACTGTAGGGCACTGTAGGGAGCTGTCATCAGCCCGTCCAGGGCTGCAAAACAGATAACACAGGATGAGAGACCCTTCCTCTCAGCTCAGTTACCTCTCCTTCATCACTTCTCGCTGCACGCACACAGATTAGTGTTTCCTACATAGAGATTAAAAGCATTTTGTTGCTCCACACAACAGCTACACTCATCAACTAATAGTCCCATTAATCCTCAAATTTTTTGCTTCCAATTTGCAGATAGGGGCATTATCATGACATTTGGAAGTGGTAGCAATGGCTGCCTCGGACATGGTAACTTTAATGATGTAACTCAGGTATGTGTTTACAATAAAATATGTCAAAGGCTAATTTTTGCTGTCAGACCTAATTAACGTCACTGCAGTGCAATACAGTAATTCTGCTGAGAGTTCTGCCGCTCTTTACTATAGTTGTTAATCTTATTTAGTATTTAGAAGCACTGGGTTACTAGGACACAACATTCATGCAACTTTTTGATGAAAATTACGAACTACACTAATGACTTTTTAAAAAATTCTCTCCGTTTTTATTCACAGCCCAAAATTGTGGAGGCTCTCCTTGGGTATGAGCTGATTCAGGTGTCCTGCGGAGCTTCCCATGTTCTTGCTGTGACCAATGAAAGAGAAGTATTTGTATGGGGAAGAGGAGACAATGGTATAGCATTTGAAACTGTTGTTTTTAAGTTATTGCGGTTGTGTGTGTGTGTGTTTAAATCAATTTATAACAACAGCCTTTAAACACAACTTGTCTCTTGACGGTCTCTCTGGAAGGTCGCCTCGGGCTAGGAACCCAAGACACCCACAATTCTCCACAGCAGGTGTGTTTACCTGAGGAATTTGAGGCCCAGAAGGTGGTGTGTGGCGTCGACTGTTCCATGATTATCAGCACCCACTGCAGGATTGTGGCATGTGGAAACAACAGGTAATTATTCTGTTTCTCTACATAAAAAAATGACAAATGTAAACAGCGTGTTCTTATTTAATAGGAAGACGTTGCTACTGTGTTTGTTCTTTAAAGTATGATGAAACTGTACCTCCTGTTGGATTATGTTTAAGCATGAGAAATGGGGATAGATTAAAGGTTTATTGATAGTTTTATGGCACACAACCTGTGAGACAGCATTCTCAAAAAGGACACTGTGGTTGCACTCGCTGTTAATCTCTCTCCCGGCAGAGAGGATGTAGATCTGTTTGCTTAGTAGGAGGTAGCAGGCACGGCTGTTCTGTTCACGTCTGCAAGAAACAGGTTTCTCACATACAGAGAAACAAAAGTTAAGTCCGAGGACAAACTTAAATCTACTCTATGTATTTTTAAGCTGTTATATAAAAGCTTTGTTTGAATCCCGTGATTCCATGTAAGAGTGTTTGGATTTTGTTCTTTTGTTTTGGTCAGGTTCAATAAGCTTGGCCTGGATAGGATTACAGCAGGAGAGGAACCAAATCCTGTAAATCAAGTGGAGGAAGCTCATTCTTATATGCCAGTCCAATCAGCCCCACTCAGCACTGAAAACATTGTTTACATTGACATTGGAACGGCTCATTCTGTTGCTGTTACAGGTGAAGAAGTCTGACATACTGTATTATTCAATCAAATATTATTAGCATGTTAATTTGCAGCTATCTCTCTCTTTGTTATTGCTTCCAAAAATGGTAAAAAAGTAGAAAAAGGTCACTGTGGTGTTTCAATGAAACTATAGGGAAAGATCTTGTGTTTCTGACTCTGACATACTATTTTTGTTTGCATCTTCTGTGTTATTGCTGTCCAGAAGGGGGTCAGTGTTTTACTTTTGGCAGTAACCAGCATGGTCAGATGGGTTGCAGCTCGCGGCGGAGCACCCGTGTACCCTACCTGGTACCCAGTCTGCAGGGCATCACAATGGCTGCATGTGGCGATGCCTTTACCTTGGCTGTTGGATCTGGTCAGTAAAGTGTTGATCCTCTTTGTCTTTGCCTGAGCCTTTGATCAGATGCAAAGAGGTTTATGGAAGGCTGCTGGATTTCTTAATCTAATACAAAGTGGGAAAAACTTTATGTGCAAGCACACACATTTAGCTCCAAACAGAAAATTTGTTCAGTGTGAAAATAAAACCATAATCTGTGTTAGCATGGCCAACAGCAGCAGTCCACAAAGTTGTCAGTTATGTGCTATCGATTATGAGTTACTATGTATTGAACAACAGATATTTAAAAAAAAAAAAAATTCAACCCCCTCCCCAAAGCCAGTGAGCATGCAAGCATAATGCAACCATACTTAAAGTCCACTGACAGTGATATTTGCGACACAAAGAAAACATATGCAAATATGCTCAGATTGCATCCTTAGACAATGTCTGATGACAAGGAACAGTAACCTGTGTAGTTAGCCCTGTTCTGTTTAGATGAACTAATAAGCACACATGAATTTTTGGAAGAGGAAATTTTAAAATACAGAAGGTGGCTCTGCACCACAAAATATCAGAGGTATCCCTCTCTGAAAAAAATGCTGAACACAGCAGGGGTCAGCTGAGCTCTGATTAGAGAAACATTTCATAGAAATCTTTAGTTTAGCTTCTTTGAAAGACAAAAGGAATCAGGAATAATGAGGCATTTAAAGGAAAATTCTAGGACTGATCAGTCCGAGTCCTGTTTTCTCCCATGTTTTAGTGTAAAATATTGATGGGGACAAAAACATTTGGCCTGCTGCTTTGGGAAAAAGTCCTAACAGAAAACCACCAAACAGCTCCAAAGAAATAGACTGCATGTCTAAAAAAAGGTTTCCACCTGGCTTTAACTAAGTAAATGGATGAGAGCCTCCCACTGATAAAGTACTGCTGTGATTAATATGTTTCCTCTGGCAACAAGTTATTTATCTCTAAATAAGTAGCTTCTTGTTTCTTTCAACAACCATTATGAAAAACACGTGGAAAGTATGTTACTGTTTCAGAAGGGTCAAACTATCATCCCACGTCAACCAGGAACACAACTAAGGAGACTGTTGAAACTATTAAAAGTGGTAGAAGAAGTGAAGAAAAATAAATGTGGTTTGAGAAAAACTGGGAATATGATTGGAGATTACTTAAATGTTGAGTCAAACCTAACACAAGAAATTGAACAATAGAACTTGAGATGACTATGAAGGGAAATAAGATCACTTCAGCGTTTACATGATGACAAGAGAAATGTGCTGACACCTGTGAGGTCCTTCAAACAGGCAACTCGACCAACGTATCCCATTCACATGTACCCCTCCACATTGTTCATTTCCACTACACCCACTAAGCTCATTGTTCTACATAAAATGAGAAATTAGTGTCCATCTCTGCCCTTGTAACTACTACATAACTGCCAAGTTTGCTGGAGCTTAAAATCATATGAAAGCTTCATCCTCCCTTCTGGCTTTGCTGTTGCTCAGTGTCTTCCCATCTCTGATTCTGAGAACGTACCTTCTCAGTTATTTGGTTCAGAAAGTGGGTTAATTCCAGCAAACGCAGCTGAGTCAGTTCATGCACGATGTGAGGATGAGCAGTTTAGTCGGGTCCCTACTGGCTCAACTCATGAATCACTTTAGTATTTGACTGGGTGGCCTGTGCGAAGTTGTATCCTGTCTTAATTGTGAAGAACTTCTCACTAACATTCATCTTTCATTTTTTCCACTTCCTAAGTGAAGTCACATCCCTCTAAACTGTAGCCCTAACTTTATTAAATGAGTACAGTACTGGCTATCATCAGAGCAGCATCCTCTGCCAAGACATGATCTGCCCGTCAAACTCTTATGGAACTCAGATGGATGGATGGATGGATGGATGGATGGATGGATGGATGGATGGATGGATGGATGGATGGATGGATGGATGGA
>JAOWBL010000005.1:5236330-5252012 GCA_028564865.1 Zenarchopterus dispar
TATATATATATAAAATCAGGTCATATGTTTGTTATGACTGTAAACTCATTTAGTTTATCAATAAATTATCTAATTTTAGTTCTACTGACATTCCCTTTTCCTCCCTCTGTTTCTTCTATTTTTCAGCTTTATGTGAGGAACTTGTTCCAAGATGATTTTCTCCTGAAAACTCCTTCAGCCTGATGAAAAGGACATCTTCTTCCCAGAGACCCAGCACCGCAACAGCTAAACAGATTTTTTTTTTTTTTTTTCATTCTGCAGCTGCAGAGTTTTTTTCGCTCGGTCTTTCTCGCCATCTGGTCCACCTATCTTTTCTTCATGGACGAATGTTTGTTTCGGTTGGTGGCCTGATAACAGAGAGGGTCACAACCTGTGCGAGGCAGCAGGTGTGTCTCCCCACAGGCTTGTTAAAGGAATGTTGCAGCACTGATACTGAAGCTGGATTACAAGCAGTCGTCAGACGGCTCTCATGTGGTGAACTATTGTCCTCCCTCGTGTGCAGCGTTCGCTCGATAAACCATGAAAAGACAGTAAAAGTCAAACTGGTTCCAGCTCTTTTTAGATACTCGTGAATGAGTCAAAAAGAATGAAGCCACTTGAGCGTTCACCAGTCAGATGACGCGAGTGCAGTAATCTTGATCACACTGTCAGTGGTCACTTTGTGCTTCATTGGATTTGTTTTACAATACAGCAGTATTCAAACCAGATTACAAGGGCTGTCAGGGGTCAGACGGACCTGTGGCTGCAGTCACTGCCTTGCTGCTCTTTCACTGCTCTCTGCAGATTTAACAGTCCTCTGTTTACAGTGTTGTGAGCGCAAACAAACAAAAGCACTGTTTTCGCTTCAGTGTACAAACTTTTGAGGGACTGAAGAGAAAGGATTTACGTATTTAAATATACTGCATAAATGAAATGGCCCTATATGTTGTGTAACCTTTGTTCAGGAGGTGACTAAGGACTGCTGAAACTGGTGAAGCATCCAGAGTTTAGCTGCAAAGGAAATAAAACACACCCACTGGCAACAAATCCACAGCAGTGAGGCCAGGATGAAGAACACTGGGCTCAATGGATCAGAAGATACTTAAAGTAGAGTAAGTCTGTCCCCATCACTAGGACACAATGAGCTTGAAACACTCGTCCTCTATACTTCGATAAAAACTGATTAGAGGAAAACAGAAGGGAAGAAAAACAATCCCGCAGCCACAGCGGCCACTGTGCCGCTGTTTATTGTGGCATGCTCTAGGTGGTTTTAATAATGGATTATCACTCAGTAAAAGCAACAAAGTGTAGAAACTATACATTACAAGTAAAAGTGGACTGTCTGAAAAACAAATGCAATGAAGACGATGTTTTCTACAGACATGATGGAGACTAAGTTCAAAAAATGGAATCAGAACGATCACATGGTGGGGGAGTGAAATCTCTGTAATACGTGCATATTTTTCTGTTTTAATTTAAAGTCACTGTGATGTTTTCAATTATTGCAAAAATCCCCTGAAAAGACTGACGTTCACAGGTACAACAAAACACTGATGCTCATAAAAACGTGCAGCGTGAGCAAAACAAAGAGCTACACCTGCTGTAAGTTTGCTTCACTAAATATTTAGGTTGAATCGGATCGCTGATCTTTTGTATCATTTTAAAGAAATTATAATAAGCCAAAAGGACATTTCTTAATGACAGTTTTTCCTTTATGGCATGTCCACGTTTTCCCTTTGTCCCCACATTGGTATGTTTTTCTTTGAGCCAGTATCATTGATCTTCTCATTATAATCAGTGATATAAATGTTTTTTTTTAAAGCATTTTTTCCAGCGTTTTAGGTTCATCTTCTTCATTGCAGACACCTTTTGTGAGGATGTGGCTCTGCTGCCTTTGTTGTCCTTTCTGATGATGTAATGGTGATGTAATCCCGTGACAGTGCAGCAGGTGAAAAATGATCCTGATGTCTGGATGGGCGCTTTACTGCCACGACTCCAAATGATGACGGAGAGTTTGTTTTTCACACAGTGGGACCGTGTGAACCAGGGTCTCTGTCATCGTGTTTATTTGCTTTATTTTAACAAGAGCCACAGATTAATATTAATGTCATATTTTTGTGTGCTGCTCGACCGCCAGGGGGCATCACTCACCCTCTGTAGACCTCTCTTTGAGCTGTTTTCGTTTATCTGACTGAAATCTTTACGTTAAACCCCTCCTCAGTTAAATTTGTTGTTATTCTCGATCATTTTATGTGCACTCATGTAGACTTTTATCGACTAAATAAAAGCTAAAAATCCCATGTGAGATTTAAGCACAATGTATGTCTCATTAGAGGCCACTGCAGATGGATATAAGCCCAATTAAAGATCCATAAAGGGAGATCAGAGAGATAAAATGGTGTGAAAGGAGCGTCTCTTAGCTCCTTAACTCCTCCCATCTGGACTGGGAGAGCAGGAGGAGGGAGAAGAGGAGGAAGAGGAGGAGGAGGAGAGGAGGAGGCGGGGCTCTGAGCACCTAAACAGACGGAGGGCTTTTACATTGTAGTCAGTGTGTCAGTCCAGCGCACGGAGCAGTCAGACAGCGTCCCTTCTGGGCCAGATAAACCTTCTGCAGGAGGAGGTTCGGTTCTGCAGCCGTCTTTGTTTGCACCAGTCTCCGGGCTGCAGGAGGAAGACCCACGGAGGACTCGCCTCCTGGAAAGACGGCCGCTCGGTGACGGAAGGAGGCTTGATATGAACCTCTCATCGGCTTAAAACGGCAGCGCAGCCACGCAACTCCGTGTGCAGGAGGGACAGACAGGACGTTTCCACCTTTAACCTGCAGCTGAAGACCCGAGAAGAACCCGAGAAGCCGCAGCCATGCCCGGCTTTGATTACAAGTTCCTGGAGAAGCCCAAGAGACGGTTCCAGTGTCCGCTCTGCAGCAAGGCGATGCGGGAACCCGTGCAGGTGTCCACCTGTGGACACCGCTTCTGTGACACCTGTCTCCAAGAATTCTTGAGGTACGGTGCGTGTGTTTGTGTCTATGTGTGTGTGTGTATATGTGCATGTGTGCGTGCGTGCGTTCACCTCTCTGCGGGTGATACCGGACACTGCAGCTCTGGCTCGACCGCCTAGTTTCGGTTGAGTCTCGGCAAATAAAGGACGTGTAGGTGTGTCCTGCTCACCTTTCCTCGTAGAGGCTTTACGTTTATTTCAGTCTTTTGTGCTGCTGCTCAACAGAGCAACAACACAACGTGAGGCCTGGTAAACAGCGGCTGATCTGAGTCCCTTCCTTTTAATTTTAAGAGTGCTTTGCTCTAAATGTCCAATCTGGGTGGAAATGACCAGACAATGAGGGCTTTTTGAGTTTTTTTTTCTTTGTTCTTGTTGTAATCACGGGGGCTGAGGTGATTTAGAGTTCATATCTCATGTTCTGGTGATTGTGTACTGCAGAGGGCCCCTGTCTCCTCATCCTTACTGTTTCTGCCACAGGGTGTCTGGTTGGTGTGTCTGTGTGTAGTGGGAGTCTGACCCCAGTCTAGGATTAGACAGAATCCTTCATGGATGTCAGTCAGGGGCCCCCAGGGGTCCGCTGGGGACCTTTCTCTTAGAAGTCAGCAGTTTGAGAGACCTCCTCACTTCGTCATCTGCTCAACACTGGAGTCTGTGTTAAAAATCCTACAAAGACAGTCTTTGTTTTATGGTTTTTAAGATAACAGTGGCGCTAATTGTGACTCCAGATTTTGAGGACTAGAGACTTACCTGCACTTTGCACACCTGCATCAGGAGCATCTTAGAAGCGTCACCTTGTTTAGCCATCCATCTCTTCTGTAGATGGAGCTCTTGTGACTCATGATTTCAGTCTTAATCTGGAGGGTTTAGGGAAGTAAATCATACAGCTGTCGCCTCAGTTGGAGGAGGTGGATGTTCTTCTGTCTCCACGATTTGTCAAGTAAAGTCTTAACAAAAATACACTTTAAAAAAAAGAAAAAAGGTTGCAAGATTTTTCTAATGATGTTTTGTGGCTGTTTTCTTTTGTGTTCTTATGTGAAATATCCAAATACATTAAATGGGCTGTTTACAAAAGTCGGAAAATCCACTTAAAAGTAACAGCAAATGCACAATTTGTGTTCAGAATCAAGCAAACGATCAGTTGTTTACTAGAAGCGTTTTGAGTTAAGATCTGCGGTTTGATCATTTACTTACAGTCGCTGCAAAATATCTTGATTCACAGACGACTGAAAACTGAAACGACTTTACAGCTCTCCATGAATGAACTTGCAAAATGATCTTGTCTTAGTCAAATTGTGTCACAAAGTTTTAACGTAAGACCACTTGAATAATTCAAAAAATCTTCTGTGTTACATCTGCAGTCCTCTAAGTTTGCTAACATTTATTCAGTGTGTGTCTATCCTGATGTTTTTCAGAGCTTTTTAAATATTCCTGTTGGTTATTTATCACCATCAGAAGACCTGATCATGTTGTTTTTGTGTTTATTTACTCCCGGTTTGAAGACTGACCGACTGTTTGATGGGTTGAACATGTCAGTGGTTAGATTCACCACGCCTCTCAGAAAGAAAGATTTGTTACTTTTCTGCATCTTAAATGACAGCGAACGAGATACATTAGATACATTATACCGAAAACTGAGAACTTGAAGATTATCTGATACTGATGATCCGGATCAGTTGATTTAAAAATAACCATCAATTGTATAAAACGCCGGTTGGATGGAGTTACAAAGAAAAAAAAAAATCGTATTCATGGCTGTGAATGAAAGTGGATCGCCCGTACTCTCACACACTCTTGTGTTGACGTTTCGGACTCCACATGGCACACAGCCGGACTCTGATGCCTGTACAGCAGGCGTCACTGAGTGCACTGAAAGATAAATTTAGACGAGATGATCCTGATTTTTGTGATGGCGAATGGCTCCAGATTCAAAGATCTTTCAGTTCTTGTGTAGTAAAATGTTACATTTATAACTTAAAAAGGGGCTTTATGAGTTATAAAAGGCTCCTCTGTAATTTTTTGAAGTGAAATCCTCTTAGTCTGACTGTTTTGCATTAAACAACTAATAAACTGTAACCAGCGCTGGAAGAGATCCTGAACTGTTTTCAGTTTGACTTTAGGAAAGATGAAAGCTTACAACTAAACAGGATTTTCATAGAAACCTTATGCTTGAGAGTGTTCACTGATTACCCTGTCTGGTTTCCTGCGTCAGAGAAAGTCTGCTGGTGCACACCGGAGAGGTGGAGCGATGCTGTGAATACATTAAACTGGTCGTGAGTTCCTGGTTTGCGGTGTTTTGAGTCATCAGGAAGCCTCCTCTGGCTTGCTGAACAGAAGTAAATTGCATTTGGTTGAAAAGCAGAAGCGGATGAACAAAGAGAGCGAGGGAGGAAAAGCGTTCGCTGCTGATCAATGAGTTTGGCCCGACTCTTTGTCTGCCTCATCCAACCCGCCTCCGTGCTCCTCCTCCTTCAGTTTACGGTCCTGTACTCCCACACATGCGCTGAATTTCCAGTTTCATAACTTTGTAAAGATTTTTGAGTTGATCTTAACTTTGCGCTGAAGTGTTGCAAGAACGCCACGGCAGATGTGATGATGAAGGTGATTCATCACTGCTTACTATTACTTTACCGGCCATTGGTGGGGTCAGGATTAGGGCTGCTAAACCAATGCAAACTCGGTAATCAAAACTCCGTATTAATGACTTATCAACACCTCTTACAGCAACTATGGTTGAGTCTTTTATCAAAGATTATTTCCACCTGAAACTAAAGACTCAAGGCCCATTATTACTTCTGAGTGTAGTGTAAGTGTAAGTGGGTATAATAGCAGTTAATTGCATTCACGCTCGATGAATAATAGTTAAACTATCAAAACTGCACCACTAAACTAACATTTTAATAATCTAATAAGTTAAATAATCAGTAAATGGTTTATCAGTGAGGGATAACTCAGTTTTTTAAACTATACAAATGATTTGATGTGTCCAAACAAACTAAAAGACTGATAAGAATGGAGGGTAATCATAAAGGATTACATCCTCTCACTCTGAGATATTAGATCATGTCAGCTGTTTCTTTAAAAAAAAAAAAAAAAGATTTCCTGCTTCACTTCACAGGTGGATTAAAACACAGATGAAGGTTAACGTCAGCGGTGGACTGCATTCCAGCCTCTCTTTTGCCCTGGTGGACGCCGACTGCTCCTGTCGGCGTCTTCACCTCTTTAATTAACAAAGTGTGCCAGTCCAGGTCATCCAGCACGAGCGTCTTTTGTGATCCGAGTTCAAGTTTATTGAAGCTGACAGTGGTTAGCTAATGCGTCGCCTATTGTGCAACTACGCTGATCCTCTTTCCTCGTAATTATTGAGGGCTGTGTCACATCCAGCCCGGGCTTGCCATCCCCCGGCAGCCCACTTTTCACAGGGACGGCTCTCCGGATCCCACACAACAAGGATGCTCGTGCACGGCGTTAATCATACATAACTAAATTTACAAGCAATGTTTTAACCACTATTTCCCAAAAACTGAAATAGTAACAAACTGTTTTAACTGTCTAGCTGTCATGACAGGTAAAAGAGTATTTAGATGTTCGTAATTTGCTTCAAAAGCAGCCTCTGATTTGAGAAAATTCAAAAGACAACGAACAACCACAGTCTGAAAAACAAAGCTGGCACGTTGCACAAAACGTAAACAAAACAGAATGCGATGACTCAATCATCGCTTAAATCTTTCTTTTAGTCATAATAGAAAGTAGAAAATATATTAAACATTGAAAGTGAGACATTTTAACATTTAATAACTAATAGTAGCTCATTTTTGAATTTGTTGATGGCACCTTCTGTCAAAAACGGGCCATCAGTAACAAAAAGATTAAAAAGTACATGAAAACGCCCAGAGGTCCATTTTGCAACTATTACAGTGAATAGGCAACAGATCAGTGAGTCGATTGTGTTTTTTTTTTTTTTTAGAGGAGCAGAATTTCTCAGAAGTAATGATTGGCCGAGGTTTACCAGTTTGTGAAAAACTATGTCTGGTAATTGTGAGACCGTGAAGACTTTGAATATATCATCATCTACTCCACATTAGACTTGTTGCGCAATTCATGATGAGATAGTCAAAGTTTCTTAATCTTTTGAAGATATTGTGTAATATTATCAATAATTAAATAATAAGAATTAGGAGAAATCTCTGTACAAAGAGAACAAGGCTGAAAATGAACATACCTTGTTATGGCTGCTCAGTCCAAAAAGCCCACGTTTCTGATGGTATTAGTTCCTATAGAATTACTGGGAAAATGCAGGAAATATCCTTACATCTTCCAGCAAGATGTCCCTAACCCATAAACTGCAAGAGTCTGGATGCTGAACTGGCATGGCTGCAGTTCAGACCTGTCACCAGCAGAAAACGTTTTATTTTAGCGCATCATGAAATGAAATATTCAGCAAAGGAAACCATGATGGTTGATCAGCTCGAATGGACAAGAATGGGACAACGTTCCTTTCTCAGATCTCCAGATCAGTTGTCCCCAGTTCACAGACAGATGTGGACGGTTGCCAAATAAAGACTAGATGCTACACAGCGGTAAACATCACCCTGTCGTGTTGCATTCCTCACTTTCAGGATGTGTTTTCTCTGTCTTTATAGTATATAAATAGGAATTAGCATCTCAGAAACATTAGCTATAGTTTATGTAGTTAATATCCTGCTTTTAGCTGCAAAACCAAGAGAGTTTAAGCGAACACAAAGGGTTAATCCTGTAGCTTTGCCTCAAAGAGCCCAGAGAGGCACTCAAGGAAACACATGAGCTGCTCTGGCGTTCCCGTGTCAGAGCGCCTCTGTTAGCATGTGATGCTAATGGGCTGTGCTTCCGCTCGGGGAGGAATGTGCAGCAGCAGCAGTCCTGCAGGCCGGCCACGCTCCGAGGGAGAGTCATGGGGTAGAAGCGGGGCCCGGCCCACGGCTATAACTCTGCAATCAAATATGAGTCACATGCTTCAGCGGCTCAGTGTGTGCTGATCAGGGCAGGCCTTTGTTTTACCTACTCTGCCTCTCTAATAAAGGACAATCAATACACGGGCCACGGTGTGACAGCGGTGCCTCGGTGGGGATGATGCAGTGCAGCTCCGCAGCCTTGACAGGGGTATAATTGGTTTGTTCAGTCCGGGATCCTCTTCCTAGAGGCCTCCGTGCAGCAGTACAGTCAGCGACTGCCGACTTCCCCAGAGTCACGAGGAGCTCCAAAGTGGGCTAATGTGAGAATTTCTCAAGGGTCGATTATTCACTGTCTGAAAGCCAGGCCGATGATTTATATTTTTCGTTTAAACTGCCCGTGATTCGTGTTAACTTTGACACATCCTCTGAGTGCAGCACAACATTTTCTACCCCCACTGATGGAGGTGATGCTCACTTTTCCTGCTCTCCTACACATTTAACACTCGATGCACAGCCACTGCAGCTGGAAGTGATTCAGCTCAACGCCTGCTCTCTTTTCCTTCTTCTTCCACCTGCATCCATCTGTTTTTGCAGGAGGGAAAAAAGTGATAAATTAGCTTTTTCGTATTGTAGTCATAAGGAAAAAAAGAGCCGGGCAAAAAAATGTGCTTCATAGCGAAGCTCAGTTGAAGCTAGTTTGCTTGACAAACATCTGAAATGATTAAGTTGTTGCACATTTTATTAAAAAAAAAAGTTTTAGCTCTAAAATCAACCTGTTTTTAATAAAAGCCATGCTGCATATGTTAACAGTCGACTAGGACTTTTTTAAACAATAAAAACTGCTCACTTGATGTTTTTCTCTTTCCTCTTAAGACTTAGACAAGAAAACCGAAGCCTCTCTTGTTTGCATGTGGAGTTATAAGGTTTCTTGGCCACAAACAAAGACTGAAAAGGAGGGTAGACTTTGTGGATCTCGGTGTAGCACAGAAAGTCTCTCAGGAAGCTTCTTAAAGGGGTAAATGGAGCTGTTTTACATTAGAGCTCAATGTTGAGTATAAGTCTGCCACTTGAGGCAGCTGGGGCTTTGTGTCTCAGTGGGTATCTGTATCTAAATGGGCGCGAAGCCACGGATGTCTTGATGAATGACTGCACTCTCACTGCCTTCCCCGCTCCTCCAGTCCCATCACAGAGACTTTCACAGTCCCCGCAGGTGTCCAAAGACTGCACATGCAGTCCCGGTTCCAGATCCGGAGGGCTCGGGGGGCTCCGCCGTCCTCCTGAAGCACAGAGGGGTCTTGTGTTCAGCTGAGTCCATCCTGCATTTTTGGGATCTGTGAAGGCCTCTTAGAAGCTGCTGCAGCTGACACGCACGGGTTGGCAGAGCTGAAGACAACCCAGTAAATCATCAATGCAGAATAAGAGCTGCTCACCCCCGAGGAGGAGGCCACATGCTGAGATAAGAGAAGCTGCAGGAAAGAGTCGCACTTGTCTGAGAAAAGAACAATCGGCTCTTTTTAGAAATCCTAAATGTACCTGGAAAGTCAGGAAACAAATGTGGCGCCCTCGCTTTTTTTCCCCCTAAGTTACCAGATCTTCCTGAACTTTGCACGTTATGGCGCTGCTGGACTTTGAAACAGTGATTAAATGAGAAACAACTGCTCTTTGAACTTTAACACTGGTCATGTTTACTTCCTGAATTAGAGAAAGAGAGTTGAGCCGCTGAAAGAAGTTGGACTAAAGTAAGATTACGAACTAAAACTCATAATTTGGTTTATTTTGGGCTTGAACTGCGATTCGCGTATCGTTTTTTTTTTTTAATGGTCTTTTATTCATCATTTTGTGTGTAGGGTGTCAAAACAAATGGTGAGGAATGACATAATTTCTTGAGTTTAGTCATTTTTGTTTCAGATGAAACCCCAAAAACAGTCAGCTGTGAGAAAGTCTGCAAAATGTGACCCAAAACAAACAACAGGAAAGAGCCTCAGATCAGTCTTTGATAGACCACGGAAATGGATGTTTATAGCAATTATCCGTGTTTAGACATGGGAACTAAAGCTGGAGCCTTTTATTGAAAATAGAGCATAAAGAAAATAGTTGAGTGTTTCTTACTAACACCTTGTCAGACCAGATGGGATGTTCGTTTAAATACCCTGATTCTTTGGTCAACAAACGTCTTTTGGTTCAAGATGAAGAAAAGTCAAAGAGTTCAGAAAAGTGAGGGCTGATTTTCTTTTTTTTTTTTTCTTTTGTGTAAGAAAACAAAAAGATATTTGTGGAGGAAGCTCACAGATCTGGAGGACTCGCCCACAGACTCACAGATAGATGTTTGCCGGCCCGTTTCAGGATCAGACGATCATCTCCTGAGAGGAAGCAGAGGGGCTTTACAGATGCAGCTGTGATGACGGCATCGCTGAGAGAAAGCGCCCTGACCGTTTCACACAGCTGCAGAGCCCCTCCAGCTCAGGAAAACAAAAAATGTCATTACCAGATTCGCTTTGTGACAGCTGTGTGGATGTAAAGAAACGAGGCGCTGGAGGGACGATCGAGGCACACTTCCGACTCTGATGTTCATCTTCTCGCCGAGGTGTTCAGTCTCTCCGGCTGCTTTCAGGTGGCATCATCTTCAGGGAGTTTATTTTAGTGACGGGCATCTCCTGCATAACTCCAACCCTCTGGAAAGATCTTCAAATCGATTTTTTTAGTAGATTCATACGCAAAACATCTGTGAGAGTTGAACAAGCAGCACGTCCTGAGTGTCCTTGCAGAACCGCGCAGTGTCGCGTCTCCAATGTTTGTAGCATGTCAGACTTAAAATTACAGTCGCTTGTTGTTTATGGGAGGCGACTGAGCTTTCACACCTGAATGACTTCAATCTACTGCAGCTTGACTTCTCTTATCCAGAAACCCGTATTTCCCTGCTGTAATGGGAACTTGGTTATTTTTGCTGCTTTTTCTGATTTAAAGTTCAGGTTTTGATCACTTGTCGTTTATTCTTCTGGTTATTTTGATCACTGAACGCTGTTGTCAGGATGCAGTCATTTTCCTAAAGAACCCCCCTCGCCCCCCTTACACCAAGGATGTCCAACTCCAGTCCCCGAGGCCGCTGTCCTGGATGTTTTAGATGCTTCCTTGCTTGATCGGCCACAGCTGTTTTCCCCACGCTGATTGGTCGTCTCTGTGTTATTGAGTTATTGATGTGTTTCTGTTGGACCCAGAAGTCGGGATTTCCGAGTTCCTAGTTGGAAGTTTCAACTGGAAGGTCAGAAATCCAACTGGGAAAACGTACCCTGATTACATTACTCGCCCCAGCAAAGTAATAACTCAGTTCATTTTATAATAGTTCTGCTTTATTTTATTCACATTCAGTCAGAAATATACATAGGCCTGTTCTGTTTTTATCAGTGACATCATTCTGACCTCCAGCTTCTGGGGTGAATGGACGTATATTCCAGCCGTGGTGGGAAAGACGCGATGACTAGTGGTGACCCAGAAGAGAAAAATCATAAAGCAAATCTGCAGATCAACTTCATTGCTTTTAAAGATGACAAAAACTGCACTTTCAAACTGAAACTGGGTCCGCAGCAGATTTAAAAGGTCCATTTTCTGGAGTCTCATCCATGCAGTCGTGTAGATGGGAGAATTAACCGTAACAAAAGTTTCACATTTTAAAATTAAATCAATAACGTGGACATGGCCGAAGTCTTTCCACCTTAGTTAGCTGCTACTATCTTTAGTCCAAACGTATAGTCGTTTAAGTCTCGTCGGGTTTCCACCTCTCTACTCGGTCAGGACACAGAGACTCAGACCATCCGGCGTCCCGTACTGACCCGTTCTAAGTGTAAAGTCTGGCAACAACAACAGCTTCAAGATGCTTCGGCAGCCTCGTTTGTATCAGAACTGAAGGGTACTTTTTGATTAAAAGACATTTAAAAAAAAAAAAGAGCAACACTTCACAGAAAAAGTGTCTTTGCTCTTCTTCAGATTGGTTTTAGTGAGACGGTATCAGCTTGTGTCGCTGGTAGTGGCTCTTTGATCAAATTGGTCCTTGAGTGGTTCATTCAGTATATTTTGTCCTTTTCAGAACACTTTCCCACATCAACTTTCTAGTTGATTTTTTTTTTTCTGACTAAACTATTCAGTCCATTATGTTTACAGAAATATAATAAGCTTTCGTGGTAACCCACAGAAAAGATGGGCAGAGCCGTGAAATTGCTCCTAACAGCCATTTAGTTTGTAAGTGTCTGTGTTGGTAAACTGTCAGCTCCGTAGGCGCCAGTTGTGGACATGCCTCGACTTGTCCTGCTCCACGAAGATCCTTTAAAAAACGAATCTGACAGCCTTTTTGGGCCCGAACAAAAGGCGTGAAACATTCCAGCTATGCAGCGAAGCACCTTGCCCTCCGTTCAGCGAGCATGCTGGGACCGAGCCGCCAAGCCCGGCCCTGCTGCTGGACCCCAGCCACTTGGCCCAGATCTGGAAAACATGGCCGGTGCTGACACATGCTCGGGTATGCTCGCTATGTGAGGCAGCCGCAGATAAAGGTGTGGCTATCATAACACATGCGTGCTCTCTGCTCGTTCCCACTGCGCTGGCGTCACAACATGTGTGCGAAGGCTCGTAATGAGAGCTGGAGTTGTGCCGCCATTGGCTGATTTTTTTTTTTTAAGGTTTTTCATCCCTCGGCCTGCCTTACATCTGCTCCCTGCTGAACTAATTCACTCCTCCCAGTCGACCGTGTTTGCTTGGTGCACAGGTCACTGAGCAGATTCGATGTGCATGCCGTAGTGCACGTGTTTAAACTCCCACACAGATTATTCCAGATTATTGAAGCTTCAAAATAGGAAATTGCAGGTAAGCGGGGCAGTCGGACGCCATCCAGCCCACACCTGGTGCTGATTTGTTTATTCCTGAGTCATCTGGAAGCAGCTGCACCAAACACCTTCTTCCTTGTGTGTATTTTCTCTTATGTGGCATCTTTTTTTCTTTTTTTTTAAACTCGTAATCTGCCAAGTGGCAGTGGTGATGATTAGTAGCTTCTCGGATTTAAAGGCTCCCCTCTTTTCTCTGACATAAGTGAGAATAAACAAACAAACCGAGCATTTTCCCTTGAGCTGAAGGAAATCACAACAGTCGCTGTTCACGGTGTCACAGTGGAAGTGGCCTGCTGGTTAATTTAGATTGCAGTTTCCCAGTCGATAGCTGGATGTAGTCGCACCGCTAAAAAAAAAAATCACTTTGATGACGCAACAACTTCTTCGATTCGTCAGTCAACTTGAGTTTCAGGGGTGTCTTGTTACTCGTGTTGGAAGTGAATCTTATTCATATTTTTTTTTTTTTCGGGGGGGAACTTTTTTATCTGCGGAGCCCAGGCTGCCAATTAGTGACAGGCTTTGATGTTTGAGTCGACTTCAGGCTCCCCTGTTGGTGGTTGTCTCGGTGCTGGGGAGGTGCAGGGGGGTGACGGGAAGGCATGTGAGGAATCCAAGTCCTCGGAGGTCTGCAGCTGGAGCAGAGAGCCAGGAAAAAGCGTGCGGCCCACTGCCGAGGCACCTGTCCTCAGTGAAAGGCTCCTCTGTGGAGGCGAACAGGTGTCGGAAGAGCAGTTGAGCCCTCCGCTGGAGGCGAACGCTCTGAATTACAGTCATTCATCCAGGGGCCCTCCAGTCAATGGTAAAGTTAGTGCCCAGTTGCCTTTTCTTTTTTTGGTTGTTTTGAAGGCTTCCTTCCTGCCAAGGTTCCTCCATCCTCCTCCCTTCAGCTGCTGTGTTTACTGTGGCGGTCCTTTAACCAAACAGCTCAATGACTCTCTTGTGTTGTGCCTCAGGATCTCCCGTGCAGTTCATTTTCTGATTTGTCAACACAACGCCCCCCCTACCCACCCACCCACCCCCACTCCTCCTCCCTCCCAAGCTGCAGATGCCATGAAAGGGCAGCGCAGGAAGTGGCTCGGTCAGGTGCACCTCCGGAGAGATCGGTCACCTTGTTCAGGATGAAGCAGCGTTTTGTTTTAAAGACCTTCTCAGCTCAACAATGACGGAAATGAGAAGGGGTCGGTTGAGTGAGGTGCTTCCCTCGGCGGCTGGTGATCGTTTCCATTTTTTCCTTCAGCCTGCGATCGAATGTCTCGATTCAGAGCTTAGAGACAAGGTCCTACTTGATGACATTTTAACAAGCCAGGCTGTTAAGTTTCTAATCAAACCTGAAGTTGCACAACACACGACTGTTCACAACAGCCCTCCAGGAATACCTGCGCACGTTTAATGCAGAAAGCACCTTAAAGAAGCACAGTCCCTCAGATGTTTCCCGGTTACCAAAGCAGAGAAGCTTATAATTTAAATGACAAAATACGACAGTCTTTCCCCTTTTCAAAACAAAAACAGGATTTATCATTTTGAGAGATGGCTGACATCTCTATTTGTTGATAATTACTTCCATTGTTCTTTTATGCAGTTGAAAAACGTTGTCATTTATCTCATTGTTGCTCTCAGCGGAGGGGGCTTGTTGCAGGATTCACGCTAAACCAACAATACGGCCGAGGCGTTTCTGAACAAAGGAGGCGATTCGACGTCAGCCCCTCGCCTCGCCTCGCCTCGCCGAACAAAGAACCTGCATCCACAAAGCAGAGAACTGGACAACCGCAGGAGGCGCCGCTCGGAGCTGAGACGCAGTCAGCCACAGGAGGCCACGTGCTTCCCGGGGGAGGGTCGCGTTCATGGACTTCGTCACAGGTTGAGACCGATCAGGAAATCCCAGAGCCCCAACACATCTGAGGTGTGATTACACCAGCCGATGATGCAAGCGGAGAGCAGGATTTGTTTATTTTCTGTGAATTAGCCCTCACGTATGTGTGAGAGCTCGCTGTCGGCCTCACACGCTCAAAAAGCCCTCACCTCCCTTCCTGGTTACCATGGACACCAAAGCCTCATACCCTGAAGCCATGCCTGCTAGTGATGTGCACGCCTCTGAGATATGAATCAGCTCACTGACGTGTCAAGGAAAGGACTTCCTGCTCGCAGTTCAATGCAAATTCAAATTATTCTGAAGTTTAGGTTGTGAAACAGGTTTTTTTTTTTTGTTTTTCTTTCCTGAGAATATGAAGTTATGAAGTGTCACGAGGAAAAAAGTTTAGTGTTTTGTTTTTTTTCTTTCTCCCTGAGAGGAACTCAAGTGACTCACGGCTGCGCCTCCTGAACTCGGCTGCTGCGATAACGCTGAATCACGGCGAGGCAGGTCACACGCTCCGACGCCGGAAAATCCCAGACATACCCTCGCCGCTGCCATCTTCAGTTTGTTTTGACCTCAGAGACTTTGCAGAAAACACACTCCAACAACAACATTTCTTATCAGTTTAACACCTTTAGTCAGAGAGGCTGAGTCACCGACTCGATGCATGAAAACGACGACTTTACGTCTTAATGATCCTGCAGGCCTGGACGTTTCATCCCCGCCTCATTAGTGGACGTGTCACGGAGGGCATTTCTCATTTTTCCAAAGGTGTTCTTGAGGGATCGGACCAAAAATAACTCCCTCACACAGGAAAGCTGATAATGGTTTACCCACACCTGCTATCTCTCTCTCTCACACACACACAACACCCACACGTGTGTGTTTTTTTTGTGTGTGTTTTTGTGTGCAGCACTTATCTATGAAGGACAAGAAACAAAGATAGCTGGTTCATGATGCCACAACTGCTCTTTTTGGTGTTTCCTCAAACTTGATCATGGCCAGGCGTGGACCTTACAGTGCATGATGTTCCCCCCTGACCCCCAACAACCCCC
>JAOWBL010000005.1:5252112-5282955 GCA_028564865.1 Zenarchopterus dispar
CCCCCCCCCCCCCCCCCCCCCCCCCCCCCCCCCCCCCCCCCCCCACACACACACACACACACACACACAGCTGATTCACAGCTGGCGCTGGTAATTCAGGATGTGTCCTTCAAACTTGGTTTATTCAGACTTTTCTTTAAACTTTAAATGTTTACTACCTCTTTATACTTTATCTCCTTTTTTTTTTTTTTTACTTTCAGTAAATCAGACACCTCAGGTTTTATCTGGTACCCAGAGGTGCATTTATAGTCGATGGTAGACTTTAACACTATTTATTTGAAAAAAAGTAAGCCCCCCATTTTATTTGCCAGTTGGATTGATTAGATGGGCTAAAATAGTTTTGAAAAAAAAAATTTTAATAACTAAATATTGGCAAGTTTTGAGAACGACCAACTGTTCTACTTGAGCATGATGATTTTTCCAACATGTAGTACCGAGTATGCAGTATGCAAACAGCTTCACCGTCATGCAAGTATGCAAGAAGTACTTTCATGATTTCCTGCTTCCAGGGATCAACTGAGTCTGACCCGCACACGAAAACCCCACGACCCAGCAAATCTGTCGCTGTAAAACTGTCGTCTTTATCCGTACTAGCAGCAACCATCGGACCAGTATGCAGTACATACTGTGTTGTATGTGCAGTATGTTGTTTCACCTCCTTCTCCAGTGGACCGGGTGGAGCAGGTGGAGATTAACGGCGAGGCCCGTTGACCATAAGGAGTATTATCTGAAACGCCCCCCTGCTGCGACGTCTCCCTGGAGACATGCTGATGTAGAAGTTAAGAAACGCAGCGCTTATGGCTCGTCCTCTTTCAGAGGTTAACAGAAGAAGTAACGGTTGTCTGTTTTTACTCTCTGGCTGCAGAGTCCGTGATGGTTTTTTTTTTTTTTTTTTCCTCATCTCGGCTTGTTCAGAACCGACCCCGCTCCGCATATTTTCAAAGGAGTTTCAGTCCGGAGTAAAATAGTTTAAATTTAAGGGAGATGAGAGCTGTCTCTCTTTTTGGATACACAGCTGATCTGCATGATTTAAACGCAACATTTTTCTTGGTTTACTCTGGGCGCTGGTACCAAGAGTCGACTCCAAACAGAGCAGAACTTCTCCGACTTTTCTCTCTGTAATGTAATTTATGACGACAGCCGCAGCTTCTCTTCTTCTGCTGCCACAAGCTTGCGCCTCTGTAGTCTCTAGGTGGTTAAATCTTTTACTCCAAGTACCTTTTGATGAATGTGTCCTGGTGGCCAAGCCTGAAATAAAGCCTTTGTAAACCCGAATGCTCCCTCTTGAATTCTGGTCTGCGTGAAGGAGATCTTGGCAGTTCTTAAACTCGTAAAACAAACCCAACAGAGAGCAAAATGAGGTCATCACACAAGAATAAGTGGCCTCATTTATAGCCTTCCTAACATCCTTTTTTTTTTTTTTAATTTTAATTGTTTCAAAAGACCTTGTGGAATTTCGAGTGTCACGTAGACGCTTCATTAAAACTCTCCCGTCATTGCTGACTGGAGTTTCTTATTTTAGGATCCGGTCTTGATGCTGATGATGATAAAACCTTGGATTTCAATCCTAAATTAAACCGTTGATAATGTGTTGGACTGGATTCAACTAACTAATCGGAGAAAGTGTGTTCAAAGTAAAAATGTTGTATGATAGAGAATATGCTTATCTTTGGATTTACTGGAGATTAACCCCTAAACCTCCCCGTGAGCATCTGTCGGATGTTCGGACCCTCGACAATACATGAGCTCAGTCAGGAGATACGGGATCGGTTGAGTTAGACAAGAGGATTTAAACCATTCTGCTTTTACACAACGCCAACATTACAGTTTATCGCTGTATTGACTGGGATCACGTGTGGACGGTTAGCGTGGCCCCGTCCAGAGGCATTTGTGCGGATTAAACCAAACGACATATTAAGTGGCTGGTTAGTGAGCATAAGAGGTGTTAGTAAGCAGGTTTTAAACTGAGCCAAAGTGGCAGTTTTAACCCAGTTTTGAGTCTTCTAGTCTCTGCTAGCTTCATTTAGTGGTGAGAAAACTCGCTCTTAGCTCTTACATCCATTTATCTTTACAGTCGTGTGTGCTGAGCCAACTCTCAGGTCTGAAAAATGGAGTTTAAACATGTATCTGAACATATGTCAAACTGGTTCTTAAAATCTGAAGCCGACCAGGAGTAAAAAAAAAAAAATGGTGCAAATTCAGACAAAATGAACAGAAATGACCACAAACTGAACACCTGCACTCGATAACTCTCCCTCTTTCAGTAACACAGCGTTTTACTGCAGACATCATTCTCCCTGAAAGTGCTCAGCACCCCTTCACTTTTATTTTAGCAAACAGCCCGTACAATGGCTGGAAGCCCGCCTCTGCTTCCACACTTAATTTGCATTTATGATGCAATTTCATCCCTGTGCTTCTCTGTGGTTGTGAGTGTAATAGCTGATTCATTAATGCTCCTTAATGCTGCACGCTGTTGTTGAGCTCCTCTCCTTTCAGTAGGCGACGCAGTGCTTTGCCAGTCTCAGGTCCCCTGGTTTCCTCAACGGTGTTCGTTTGTGAGCTTCTCCGTCGACGCCGGCCCCCGTCGCTGCGGTTACACTCCTTTTTAAACAGAAGTCTGCTCTCTGACGTAGAGCTAAAATTAGCCCCCGGCCATCTGTGATTAAAACAGCCAAAATTTACATGTGCACGGAAAAAAAAACTTTACGGCATGTAAGTGCTTCCATTTGGCGCTAAAGAGCAGCTCTCTCGCGCTCATTTTCAGCATTTGGGTCGGCACGTTTGTGTGAAAGTGAGTAGTAAAATGGAGAGTGTGGTGTTTCACACCTATTTCAGCCTTGACAGCGGCTTTTAGCACTCCTTCACAGACCAGTAAGTCCTTCTCACATGTTGAAGCTTAGGACTTTCATTGATCTCCAGATGCAGTCCTCCACCCACCCGGGCCCTCCCGAACCCACCCTTTTTTAACCAGATCAGAAGCAAAGCATCTCCTTTCAAGCTCTCCTTTCCTTTCATGGACTCACTGCAGGCCCTCAGCTGTGTGGGTACACCTCGGCTATGGTGGTCTCGCTCTTTGTTTTTTTGTTTTTTTGCTGTGTATTTTGTGGGTGAGGGTGCCTACGCTCAGCTCAGTGAGCTCACGAGGAGACTCTTTCAGCACCCTAACCTGAACCCAGATCAGCCGCCGTTTAATGAAGCTGGATTGATCTCTCCTGTGATGGTATACGTTGTATCTAACTTCAGCTGTTCATAACTAAGTACAACTCAACTTTCAGGCTGCTCTGATCACTGGTTTTTCAACATTTTTTTTGTTTGTTTTTCGTCTATTTGTGGCTTCGTTTATAGTCATCAGCTCACAGTGACGGGCTGTCAGAAGTTGGCCAGTCAGAAAACGGCGGGTTTGTATGACGAGGCTTTAATGAGAGCATGAACCAAGGAGAGGGTCATAAATGAGTAGCATAAGAAAAAAAAAACAGATTTCTTCTCTTGTTAAGTGTAAAAAAAATAGTGTAATTAGGTCCCATTAAAGCCAAGTCAGGCTAACAAGCTTTATAGAAGAGCGTGGCATAATGATTTCCACCGTTCCCAGAAGGCTTCACAACCTCTGATTTCACAACTTTCCAAACGTGACCAAGGATGAAGTCTCGACTTTATGATATAAATTAATGTAGCTATCGGGTCAGCAAAGCCGAACTGACAAAACAACAAGAGCTGGATTAGCAGCTCCTGTTGTAGCCTTCATCTCTCTGAAACACACTCGATGTCACAGGCCAATCAAGCTGATGGAGGGAGACGGTGCGAGGGGATTATAACTAGTTGTAGGCGCCGTCTCCCTTCCTCTCATACTTGAGGGCGGATTACAGCATCTCGCAGGCTTGCCTTCATCCTGCAAATGGCTTCTCCTCCTCCCGCTGACCCTCAATGTTCAGACGCTTTCTCCCTCGTCTCTTGTTTGTTTCGTTTTTTTTTTTTGCACCAGCTTACCCACAGCCCTGCAGGTGGTTTTTAATCTAGGGGTTGCTATCATGACTTTGTGTCTAAGCTGCACCTCTGGCAGCGTTATGAGTCACCGTCATCTAATTGGTCTCAAATCCGAACTGACTGATTTCACTTTTCAAAGTGCATATTTCTGTCCAGGAAATCTAGGTCTGCCTCCAGGAGAGAACATGAAGCAGGAGAGTAAAAATATAAACAGTTTTCTCATCCGAGGACCTTGCTATTAATGGAAAAGCGTTATAATATTTGGGTTTTTGTATACCTGACACTATATTTGCAACTGTATGCGTTTTGCAATATTTTCTGTGAGGTATGAAGAACAAATGAAGAAATTTGAAGGGCTGTCCTAAGGAAAAAAAAAAAGTATTGTTTTTTTGTTTAGTCAGGATTTAAATAAGCTACGTGAGGGTCTGTGTTGGTCTTTATCTGCTGCTGTTCGATCCTGCAAAGCTGACATTTAAGGAAAGCTGAGATTTTGCTAACGCTGTGTGCACTCACTCACAGATGGCTCGTGCTCGCAAATGTCAACACGGTGAGGTGAACTGCACAGGGAAACAAATATCATTACATAAGCGATGACGACGTTGGCCTTGCTGGCCCCAGGTGTCCCGATCTGCGGCGTTTTTGTGGTCAGAATATTGTATCTGTGCAGGAGAGGAGAACAAAATCCCAGCGGCGTTAAAATCCTCCGCGTTTAGTTCTGTAGGCGGTGTCGATGCTGCTCGTAGTAAAACCATCCTTTTTAATGGTTTTTCTATCTTGGTCCACGTTTGGTCTCAGTGAGGGTGTTACATGGGGAGCGGGAGACGAGTCCAGGGAAGGAGGCCAGACATCCACCCACTCACCCACTCGCATATCCTCACTCTCGTGTAGTAGTGCTTTTCTTCTGCTGGAATCGTTTTTCTTTCATGCTTTGGCAAACAGTAGCAACGAAAATAGTATTTATTTATTTCCCTCTATAAGGAATCATAAAATGGAGAGATTCAACTTATACAACGGTTAAATTTACATTTATACATGCGATGTATGGTTTGATTTTCCGCTTTTCTTTTTTTTTTTTTTTTCTCCTTTCACTTTTTTCTTCTTTTCAGGATTATCTGACACCGAGTCAGATGAGATTTATTTCTGTCATGGTGATGAACATGACCTGCAGACTGCCAGCCATTGTTGCTTTATTTGAAACGGCTGCCAGACCCTGTTAGTGGCAAACCCAGCGAGTCCGATGGGGTTTTAAAGGTGTCATATTTTGCACAGACATGGACTTTTAACCTCCTATTGCACTCCATGTGTAGGCTAAATACACCTGCCAATAAGTGCACGTATTTTAACACATAAATGCTTTCTCTGTAAGAACATGGGAACATATTTGGGAATATATCTTCTTCTTCTAAGTATTCATATATTTAGCAAAAATTTAGTGTCTTATAGGTGTTTTTGCCAAAGTATTAAGAAGCCAAATTTTTAAGGGCTAAAAATGTTCAAATCACCTCTATGTTGTAAATGAGGAATAAATATAACATTTAAGCTTTACAGAATGTACGTGATACAGGGTTTTGCTAAATTATTATTATTATTTTACATTTTATCAGTGAAATCTAAACCCAGAAGTCTACATGATATAATAGAGGAGAAATAGACCTTTCACTTTTGTTTATAAGTTAAATACTTTAGCATTTTGACAGGTTTATGTTGCGTATTTGGAGTAAACGCATCACATACCTCAAGCTTATCAGCTTTGCCTTTCTGTCAAGAGTTTGAACCCCAAACGTTGCATGAGTTTATAGAGAATATAATCTCCAGGAAACCGCAGGTGTGGACAGCTTATCTTGTAGGTATTAAGTCCCACACAAGTGGCTGTCACAGCATCTTTCTGTGCTGATGTCCCAAACAGAAAGCCTGCAAAGAAACCATCACTCCACCGGTGGGCAGGTGTGTCATCACGCTCTGTGAAAGGAGATGCTGGTGCACCTCCACTTTTTAGACAAATGAAAGAGCTCCAGAAGAGCTCGGCTTAAAGCCAAATGTGCTGTGGGTGAAGTGGATCAGGTTCCACAAGTGGAAACACCACCCAGACTTGGTCTCGTCATTCCTGCTTCTTAAAGGGGCTCTTCAGTCCGTTTAGGCAGCGATGAGTGGACGTTGGTTAGAGTAAACCTAGTGGGCTTTTTGGGCCGGTATAGTTGCTGTTAGGAAAGACTAGACACCTTTTAAAGCAAACTAAAAATCCTAAATTTGATTGTGCAGAAACATGTCACTATTAACTTTAAATTTAGCCGATTTTTTTTTTTTTTTTAAAGTTTATTGTTTATTGTCTCTTAGAATGCCGTATACAGCAGAAATGCCTGTGCATGTCTCCTCTGTGGTCTCATTCGGAAGATTATTGAAACAAAGTGTGGTTTGTGGTGAGACAGCTTCAGAGACAGCTGCAAAAACATAAAAACTGACTGTTAAATCTTTGGAAAAACATTTAGCTTTTTATCTGTGAAGTTTTTCCATACTTAAAGTTCCAACAGTCAACAGTTTACCCCGACCAACAACTAAATCCATTATATATATAGACATAGAAAGAAATAGAAATATATAGACATAGAAAAAAATAGAAATATATAGACAGAAAAAAAATAGGAGTAGAAACATATAGACATAGAAAGAACCAGAAATGGAAATATATAGATACAGAAAGAAATAGAAATATATAGAAAAAAAATATATAGACAGAAAAAAATAGGATTAGAAATATAAAGACATAGAAAGCATGTTTTTACATAGGAGACGAGGAATGTCAGGATACCACAAATACTGTAGTAAAATTGGGACACGGCCTCAAAGGTGGGTCAGTAAACTTTAAATGTTAACATTTTTGGTAAATTAATGGGAGCACATTATGCACTTTTTTTTATTTTTTAAAGTTGGCACAACTTTTTGAGATATTAATGAACTATCTGTGGTTTATGGTGCTCCAAACACCACAGAAATACTGCACAAAAGCCACCTGTCTGAACATGGTTTTATGCCACTGAACACAGTGGGAGGAGTCAGACACTTGACTCCCTCCCAAAGAGGGATGAGCTTCTTTAGAAATCTTTTTTATTTTTATTTTTAAGGCTTTTCACTTGTCAGGAACAGCAAATGCAACCCAAATGTGAAATTGCATGTCAATGAAGGCAGATTGGATCAATCTATCTTTATTTGAGTTTATGATGTCACAGACCACTGCAAATTTCAGCTGCTTGTTGAGTGATATATTTTTCAGTTTAGACAACCTCAAACAAAATGACAATTGTATTGACTCAAAATTGTAACTTAAATCATATGCTTTAAATCACTTTTTTTAAAAAAATATTATTTCATCTTTAAATTATTGAAGAAATTGAACTTTTATGCATCAACGTAATCCACTGGAGCTGCTTAAAAAAAGCCAAAAGACTGAATGTTTAATTTAAGTAATGGGCATTATTTTTCCTGAGAACAAACAAAGTAGAAATGCTCACATACACAGATTACTCCCATTATCGATTTAATTTGCCTTGTAAGACATCATACGCTCCAGTGTCTCTAAGAAATCCACACTCGTTATTGTTTAAAATGGGAGGCTCAGACACAGGAAATCCTGGCTTCTCGCACACATTCACTGAAAACCAGATGCATTCGGGGGATCATTGTAACTGTATCCGAGATAAAACAGAAGTCCTGTTTTCTCTGAACTTCTCGAGAGGGTGTGTAGAGTTTGGTTTCAGCTGTGAGAGCCCGCTGCCAGGGCATTGGGGGAATTTAAGGTGCTGTTTGTGTATATTAAACCAAATCCTAGTTGTAACTTGAAAAGACAAAAAGGTTTAGCGCCGGGATAAACTTAAAAGCTGGCAATGAGGTCCTGTGGGAGATAAGTCTGCAGTTCAGTCAAGACTCCCGACACCGTCTTAGTCAATGAAAGGAGTCTGTTTAGCACGTCGGTGTGCTACTAGTCGAGGGTCTTGTGCTCTTGATTTTGTTGTTTTTTTTAATGTTGCATATGAATCCGTCTGCTTGTCCAAGGAGCGGGTTTCAAGGTCACCATGTGGTCAGGGTTTGTGAAACAGGCTGTCACCAACACGTCCTCTGTGTGTGGGCTCCTCACTGGTTGCTGTCACTCTGAACCCCCCACACCCCCTCCCCAACTCTGCGACGGTGAGATTAAACCTGAGGGATTTGTACATCTCGACGTCGGCCGGTCAAGAACTGTGTGCAGAGTGATGAAGCCTGTTGTGACGGCTGTCCTCGTGGTACCAGCTGGGTGAATGGACAGCTGGGTAATCTGGGGCCGGAGAGAAGATTTGAGGATGGGGGGGGAGAGAGAGGGCAATTAGAGGCGAGAGGGATTTATGATATGAGGTAGAAGTGGGTCACACCGGTGGGTGCAGTTCACCTGCTGAGGGATGACTGTATTATTTTTATTTTTTTTTAGATGCTCACACAATATAATAATGTCTGGGGGTGTATTTGATATGATTTAAACATGACTGTCTGCAGCAGAGCAGCTGCAGGGATGGAGAGAGCTGGTGAAACTTTAATGAGTGATTGTATTATATTGTATGTAGTCTTTACCGACTCCAATCTGATTTCTCCTGGTTTCTCCCAAGATGCTCATTTATTAGCCTGTGAGCTGGGACCATGTTCAAAAATGACATTAATGTGCAAAGATGTGGGCAGAAATGTGTCTGAAATGAGGTTTGTGAGGTGCAAGTTCCCACTTGTAGAGATATATATGAAAAAACTTTTATTTTATGTAATTATTACCTTCTCATAATTAAAAAAAAACCAAATGGTTCATCCTGAAACATAGATTGTAATAAGATAGCGAAGTTAAAGGTTGGTCACTATTTCTGACAGCCTGAAGGGAGACACCACCAGGGTGGTTATTTGGTCTTGTTTCATAACCATTTAAAATAGTTTTTTTTTTTTTACATTGAATAAGATCCACATGTATATATTGACAACCTTTAATAAACCAATAGATTAAGTGAGGAAAACGTCAGATTTATTTGTCCACCTTTCTAAAACACTAAAACAGATGTTAGCAACCTTTTTAATTCATCTCTGAGGAGTAACTTTCTACCAAATACTCAGTGACAGATTTAACAATATGATTTTTTTAATCTTGTGTACCATATTAATTTAGTGCATTGTTGTGTTAATAATCATGCTAGTATAAATATTAACACCAACACAAACCTCTGTGTAGCATTAAACAACCATATAGTAGTCAATAATTAACCTTATTTACTGATGAAATTATAGCATCTTCAACATCATCATTATTTCAAATACGACCCTCCATGAGTAAGAACAACCATAGATGCTTAGTGTGTGTATGGGCTAAATTGTGTTAGCATAAAGTTTCTAACGCCATATTAATACTTAATTTGTTCGTATTTGTTTTTATGTGTTAGTTTGAAAACACTTATTATACTAGTCTGATAATATTTTCAGTCATTTTTGACTGAAAATATTTTGACTAATTCACATACATGCCAGTGATGTGGCTAAAAGCAAGAAATATTCACAAAATATTCACCTTGTCAAATGCAAGTATTAAACTAAGCTTTAAAGTTTAGATGGAAGCTAAATTTGTTATCTGACAAGACGCAGGGATCCTTGCCCCAAAGCTTTTAATCAGATTTGTTTGGAGCATCTAGTTTGAGACCACTGAGCTGGAAATATTACAAAAGTTTAAAAAAAAACATTTCTGTATTGGTTTTCTAATGAATTTACTTCAGACTTATCCATTCAGGCATTTAAAACTCCTAATTTAATTTATTATCTTGAGAAGTCAGAGAAGTCCTGGCTGCTACTGACCAGTTCTCCAGCGTTACCGTGTCTTCCTCAGGTATCTTACAGTTTATTTTATATACTGATATATTTTCCTTCTCAATGGTTATGAAATAGTTTACAGGAGTCTTCAGACCCTGATTGTTCAGAGTCATTTTGTTTTGGACTATTATTCAGAAATTATTATTTCAAAAAACAACCGTCAACAAGCATCTAAAATTTTTTTTGTTTATATATTTTTGCTGGTTTTTTTTTTTTTTTTTGGATGACATTTCTTGGACTGACAGTTTACACATTTCTGGGAATATTTTTATTTAAAAAACAAAAACAGACAAAGATAATCACAGCCCATGTCATAAATTGCCCACCGGTCAGATCAAGCATTAGGTGGAGGACGTGGGTTTAATTGAACGCATCGACTCCACTTTTCACTTCTGATTTACCGTCCCAGTGACGCAGCGCGTTCAACTCAGGAAGGAGTCGTGCGTTTTTGTCGTAGCTGGGGCCAGTGACGTGACTGTGTGGCTCCGGGAACTTCTCAGGGAACCGGGGAAGGAATCATGTTGACAGTCTGTGACGGGGCTCTTTTCGCTTGTCTGCCTCTCTGTGTGTCAGACGCTGGGTCCGAGCTGGACGGGGCCTCGGGGTGTCCCCTGCCTGCTCTTACATCACTCCTATCCAGAGCGGGGAGGCTGTCTCTTCCCATCTCCTCTTTGGTTTATGGTTGTGGGACGGCCGGCGTTCTTTGTAGCGATTTTTTTATTTATTTATTTTTCCCCCGGTGATGGCGATGGGTACTGTGGATGATTTCACACATGAGATGCTGACTTGGCTCTGTCAGCCTCTAATCGATCGACCCTCTTTTATGGCCCGTTGTGGCTTGTAAATTGGTCTCCAGTTCCCCGCTGACACAGTAACCCTAATGGAGGAGAATTACTGCTGTCTCGCCATGCATTAACCTCCCTCCTCCAGCCCTCTTTTTCATCAACCCTCCTTCACTCTCAGACCTGACCTCTGCTCCCATCCCCCACCCCACCCCCCCTTACTCGTTTCACAGCTGGGTAGACGAGGCGACGTGCACATGCCCTCCAGTACCGTCACATGTCCCTTTGCCTCTGGGAGCTGTGCTCGGATGACAATGCCAACCAAATTAAAGCAGTGAAAGGCAAACACTTGCTGTGTGCACACTGTTGTCCCTTAATTAGTTTAAACATAACGTAGGCATGGTCTTGGTGATGAGAGGGTTCACTCGGGAGGTCCAACTGAACCTCAGGTCCTCATCGCATTTGTGCATCTATATTTTTTGTGCAAAGTGTCCAATAATTGTTAGTTCTGAAAGGAGATTATTTTTTTATCGTAAACATGTTTAAATGAAACTTATTTAAATGGCTCTCGCAGCTTTCCAGAAACAACAAACATGGATTCAAATGTCATGGTTGCCCATCAGGCTCTGCATAAATGTTTCACTTTAAAACTTGAAATGTTTTACATGGTTATATCTCTCGCTTGTCCACGGGTGAACGTTTACGCCGGGTGTCTGCACCAGAATTTTTTAAAAACCTGTTTCAGTCTGTAAATGGTGAGGCTGCTCTCCTCAGTCGCCACTTATCCTTCTGTGATTATCCAGGCTGATGGTCTTTACTGAAAGATTACAACAACGGGCGAGTCTTGTGCCTAGTTTTCACTTTTGTCTAGTTTTCTGTTGTGTCGGGAAGTCCATTCGTTCCTATGAAAACCTTCGTATTCACTTATGTAGTTGCGAAAGTCCTAAATGGTGTGTTATTGTTGTTGTTTTGTTTTTTTATTTGCCCTATGAGTTGAAAAATTTTAAATTTCTGAAATGGAGTCTTTGAAGATAATGTAAATGCTGTGCTACCGTCCAGTACGAGCTGGCAGGGTGGGAATAACTAGCAGGGCTTTTAAAACTTAACTTTTTTTTCCAATTTTGACTATGTAGCCAAACTCTGTAACCTTCAACACTTTTTAAAATAAAAGTTTCTCTCCATTGGCAACAACAAACTGCCGTTAGCAGCATTAGCATCGAGCCAACCCATCTGTAAACAACTGTACTTCCTCGCATTGAACACCAGGGGGCAAAATACAGATTTCATGAGCACATGGATATATATTAATAACAACAATCATGGTGATGTAGGAGAGGACAGAGATCTTTTGCAGCACAGAGTTGAAACACTATTGTGAAAACGGATAAGTTTTGTTTTGAAAAAGCATTTTAAAATTTAACTTCACTAGTGCGGGCATAGCGTCAGTGAGATGCAGCAACAAGAGCGAACCTCTAGAGAACCAACACCATCAACAATGTAGGAGATAAACAACTGATTGAAAATTATTTTTCTTTATTTTTTTCCGAGTAACCTTTTATCATTTATAAGCCTTGATGCTGTGTAGCAGCTCGTCCGTACTGGCTGTTGTCTTCACTATTTACAAGTGTGAATATTTCATGATGACATCACGGTGGGGATTTAGAGAAGAAGTTTTCCAAATAAACTGTTGCAAACACTCTTAATGTTTACTCAGCTTTATATCTAGAGGAAAAAGGCTTTTGAAATGGGCACTTTGTTATCAAGGCTGCAATACAAAAATAAAAAAAAAGTTAAGAAGCAGCAAAAGAAGCTAAAAAAAGCCAAGTCCACAATTACCTCTTTATATATTATAGATTACTGACCAGGCTCCAAGCTTTAGTTTTGCGTGCTGCAGTTGCATAAATTCATGTAGACATATCCTCTAGGAGGTCGAAGATAAAAGCGCGAGTGTCATTATAGTCAGAGGCTCACAGATCTGACTTCATCGTGCCATGTGAGTGTGTGTTTGTACGTTATACAGCGTGATGAAGAGCAGAACTCAGATTAAGAGTGAGTTTGAACAGAATAAAACTAAAGGCTCTTAAGGACGTACCTTCAGAGATGAAAGACTCTTCTTTGACGGAGTTAATTTAAATCAGTATGATTGAGAAATGGTTGCTTTTCCCTTTTTGTGATGATTCTAAACTTGTTTGCTTTTATCTTTTATTCTGAGTGATCACATTTGTAAAAAAAAGTTGTTTTTGTTTCTGCTTTCTTGCAGTGAGGGTGTCTTCAAGTGTCCAGAAGATCAGCTACCACTAGACTATGCCAAGGTACAACCAACACTCTCACAAAGCACATTTTTAAAAAAAAAAAAGTCTGTCTGCATGTATATCAAAGTTTAGCCCCTAATTGGCAAAAACCTTTTTGCCAATATATATGCTTTTTAATCTTGCAGCAGTTGTTAGTTTGTTGTCTAGATGTGTGTGAAAGTGAATGTCTCCTCCTCCATCCATCCATCCATCCATCCATCCATCCATTTTCTGTACCTGCTGAATCCATGTCTGGGTCACGGGGGTCTGCTGGAGCCAATAGGCAGGGGTACACCTGGACAGGTCGCCAGTCTGTGTCCTCCACCAGTCCTGTTTAATAGACTGATCAAATATACTTTAAGAGAAGAAACCGTGAGAGGACTAAAACCACGGATGTGGAGCATAAGAAGGACAGGACACAGAAAGAGATAAGACAGTGATGGGTGCAGTGTGGTGACTGTGTGGTGTTTTGTGATGTAAGTGAATGTGTGGTGGATTACTACAAAAACAGCAGACATGAGGCATATACATATAATCAAAGTACATAAAATGAAGGGCAGAGGAAGAACAACGACAGGCAAAGGTTAAAAAAAAATGGAGCCTTTTCAGTAAGTCTCTGAAAGTGTCTCTTTTAAGTTATAACATATAACAGATGTTCAGTAACAGCTCTAACAGTCATCTGCCAGGTTGCCAGTTTTGATCCAGGTAGGGTGTGAAGTCATAGATGTAAGTGAACTTACATCTATGACTCGACTGAGGACTACCCTACGCCTAAACTCCAACCAAGCCCACGCATTCGCCACTTGCATCAGGCAAGAGGTCTCTTCTGGCTTCAGCAAGATAGCTTTGGTAAAAGCGCAGGGAAACGAACCTGGGAACGCCTCTGTATTTATTTTATAAACACATTCACACTCTCAGTTGCTTGACTCATGTGAATTTATTTTAAATTAGACAGTTAAGCAGAGTACATGTTAAAACAAGTTTCAATTCAGTAACGCTGATTCATCACAAAATCAACTCAACACACTTCACACAGAAAGTGCTTAAAGTTTACAAAGTTAAATAAAATCCTATTAAATTCACATTATATTAAAATTTAACCCAATTCATGTGATTTTCCAGTTTATCCCACATGAGTATAAAATTTAAAGTTTAATGTAATGCAAATTCATTAAACAAAAACGGGCCGGACCCTGCAGATTGGACTGAATCTTCACTTCGATGAAATCCTCCATCCAGAGAAAGCACGAGGCGACAATTAAAGGTTAAAAACCTGCTTAACAGGGATGAAAAACTTTCAGCAGAACTAGGCTCAGAGACTGAGCCCGACATACATGTGCAGGAGGAGGATGTACATGTTATCATGTTAACTGTAAGATTTATCAAATGGAAAAGTTTGAAGCCCAATCTCAAAGATAGAGGCGATATCTGCTTACTGAACACTGACAAGAGACGAGCCTGATAACTGAAGCTACTCAGCTTTAGACATGTTTCACTGTTTAAACTAAAAAAAAAAAAAAAAAAAAGGTTGATTTTTGCAAGTATTTGGTGTCGTGGTGGTAATAAAGTACAAGAAAGACAGACAAATAAAAATAAAAAAGTTAGATGTCAGAGCAAGAAATGAAAAGCGCGATGAGTTAGAAGTTAATATTTCAGAGGCAAAAATAGATGGACTTTCTTTCTTTTTTTAAAAAAAACATATTTGACAAGGAAAAAAAACTGTTAACATGCAGGTGCTGCCAAATGAAAATAAACCAGGGCATACTGGTCTAGCCAGGGAAAAATGCAAATCAGAGAGGAGATAAGCAGCGCCATTAAATCCACATATAGTTGGGATGTAAGATGCAAACTGACAGACTTTAACCCATTAAGACCTGAGGAACCTTCTTAAAATGGGAAATGTCGGCTGCTTTTAAGAGTTTATTTAAAAGAACAGCTGTTCGTAAGGGTGCCTTTTGAATTTATAAAAGCTGGATATTTATGGTGGTGCATTACTGAAAACCACGAAGGCAGTAAATCTTGATTTAAACCCAGAGTTGGAGGTTGCACTTCATTTCATTACGCAGGATCATTTATTAACACCGCTGCACTAAATCTCTCCCCATCCGCACGAAGAAATGCATTTCAGCTGCACTCTAAATACAGCTAATCAGATTGTGCTCAGGGGAGGAGATAAAGACGAGCCGTAGTAGGAGTCAGAGCCCTCTCACGTGTGATCTGCACATTTCAAAGTCATGGACTGCAACGCACGGATAAGAGACAGCGAAGGATCATCTCTTTTTTTTTTTTCTGTGAATTGACTGATATTTCTCCCATGCACTCTCTTAGCTTAGTCCGCTTTAGTCTTTAAGGCTTAAGCTACACAAGCGCTGACCTTTTGCTGGGCCGGACATTATACAGTATACACGGTCCTTGTTCAAATCCATAGGAGAAAATAAAAGTTGAAGATTTAAAAATCGGGGGGGAAAATGATCACACACCCTCAAGGCTTGTGGATGTTTATCCCCCCGTGTTATTTAAATATTTTAATAAGGCGCTGCAACAAGCTGATGCCGTCAGACAGCGAGGATAAGGTCATTTCAGCGAGGAGGGAAATGAAAGGGGAGATGTTTACGTTCAGAGGTTAACTGAAGCTGCTGCAGGATCACCGGGACGGCAGCGCGAGTCTGCACGCTGTGCTGGGAGCGATGGAGGCGCCTGTAATAGCAGGGACTCCCCATGGGATGGATGCGCTCATGGGCACACCTGTCAGACGTTGTTATTTACCAAGGCTCTCACAAGCTCCCAGTCGCCTCCAAATTACCACATCCTGGTGGTCTCCTCTCCTCCTCGCTGTCCTTCGAAAACGTGCACAAACACAGCCCAGCTTGCACAGAATAACAGTGGTGCAGTCATTAAGGGATTGTTCTGCTGCTGCTGCTGCTGCTGCAGGAGCAGCGGAGGCCGGGAACTGCTGCAGCAGACAGAATAAACCCCCAAGTTGGAGCTCCGAAGAGCTTAACCCCCCCCACCACCACCACCGGTCTGCCAGGGACTAAGTTATTAAAAGGTCATTATTGCTGTCTCCCTGCAGATTCCAAGACTGGAACAATGAGCGTTTCAGTTTCCTCTGAGAGATTTTTTTTTTCTTTGTCTCCCTTCAGAAAATGTGATCATGGCAGCAAAATAGCTCCTTTTGTGCAAGTGAAGAGCGTCAGTTGTATATGTGCACTTCGCAGCTTTAGACACATTTAACATGCACGCTTTGAGACACTCGTTCAGGCTCTCGGAGGCTTCTGTCTCCTTATAAAGTAGCTGCAGAAGGTGATTTTGTTTTTTTGTTTTTTTCCCAGTTGACTTCATAACCCGAAGTCAATGGCTCCCACGTTTCAGTCAGATGCACGTGAGCGCAGTCCAGCTGTTCCCGAGCTGTGATTTTTGTTTAGAGGGCTGTTGTGACATTTTAAGGAAGTGGCTTTTCTTGTTTGACCAGCGTTCTGCTTGTGTGACAACATGGAGGGGTGGTGGAGGGGGTGGAGGCTCAGTGCAGAGCTGTAAATCCTCAAGACAGCGACCTGATGGGGAGGATTTGGGGTGTTTGGCCAGAAAACTGACTCATCCGCATCCCTCAGTGACCGAGGATAAATAACTCTTTCTCCGTGCTCCACGTCTGTCTCTCGCCGTCTCGAAGGTCCCATAAACCCATAAACTCGCTCATTATCGCTGCAGAGGCTGCTCGACTGACCGCGCTGCAGTTTGATGGAGGCTTTCTTCTTGGAAAATATGCATTTCTTTCTTTCTTTTAGTTCTGCCCCCAAATCCCCAAAGCTGAGAATAATTTTTAAAGAATTTTATTTTAAAAAGACCAACATATTTTAATAATGTGCCATTTATGTTTAGCGTGTGAATCTGAACAAGTTTGTGGCTTTATGGGGAGATGCAGCCTGTCAGTTTTGGGCAGATTTATTTATTTATTTATTTTTGACTCATTTAGCTCCACATTCAGACCAACAAAGACGAGAACCAAACAATCTGAACGGGCCCAAAGTTGCCTGGGGAAAAAAAAGGGGTCTTTTATTAGCGTTTAAACGTTGTGATCTATTGACACTGACATTCAACCAGCTCCCCAAAGTGAGTTAAAGCTGAATGATTTATGAAGCACTCCGTTTCATCTCTGATGGATCAATTCCTGAAACTGTGACCAAGAAGAAGAGCAGGAATTAATCATGTTTTGCAGAAAAAGTATTTAAAGCATGTTGAAGTTCAATCTCAAAATATTTATTTAAAAATCCTTCGCAAGCACACATAGTTTTTATACAGCAGCTAATGGCCAAAGACTAGCTGACGTCCTATTTCTTCTTCTTCGTATTACTATTTAAATGTTCTGCTACACAAAACCCTGAAGCAGGTTTTAATTTTTTCCACATAAGTGTTAACTCATCCTCAGCCATGAATGTCTGCATAGTCATATGTAAGGAAGGAGGATGGTGCATGTGAGGTATGACCCAAATTAACTCCAGTTATAACATGTAAACATTGTAAAGATGATGTCAGTCAGTGTAGGGAAGCAGCTCTTTCTTCTGGGTTTTTAAAACTGTTTTAGGACAAAAACTCAGATTTATGCCCCTCAGGAAAAAAAAAAATGTACATCATTGGTGTTGGTCTTTATAGACTGTGGTGACGACTAACAAAATGAAATTTTAAAAAAGTAAGCTAATCTTGTAAACATTGCTTTATCTGGTAGGTTGTGGTTCTTTAAAAGATAGCTGATTATTTGCAGTTTTGTGAAATTAGCAGTGACGCGTGTGAAAACATTAGGTTTATGAAAGATGACGGGCAGAGATGAGTTTGCCATGCCTTCAGGTGTAGCACTCTGCATGTTTCAGGTATTAATCATTTAGGCTTGTTAAGACTAACACTCCCCATCGATAATGGGAAAATATTCTCTCTAACTTTATGCCTGTCCTGCCGTCCTTCCTCAGATCTACCCGGACCCAGAGCTGGAGCAGCAGATCCTGTCCCTCCCCATCCGCTGCATCCACAGCGAGGAGGGCTGCCGCTGGACCGGCCAGATGAAGCAGCTGCAGGTGAGAAGCTCCTCATCTCCTCTCATACTCCCCCCACCCACCACCACCACCACCACCTGCCTCCTCTCAGCTCCTCGCACGGCTCGGCGCCCGAGTGTGTGGGTGCTAACATGTCACGGTGTCTCCCTCAGGGCCACTTCTCCACCTGCGCCTTCAACGTGATACCGTGCCCAAACCGCTGCTCTGTCAAGCTGACGCGCCGCGACTTGCCCGACCACCTGCAGCACGATTGCCCCAAGCGCAAGGTCAAGTGCGAGTTTTGCGGCAGCGAGTTCACGGGCGAAGCCTTTGAGGTGAATACTGCCAACCTGTTTCTCTTCTTCTCATTTCGCAGCCCAGCATGAGCTTTGACGCAAACAACCAGGTGCCACGGGTCGTGATATCCATGGTTACGTTAAAAGGCGTCTTTGTGGGAAAGCTGCAGGAAAAATGAGTGTCTGCGTGCCAGAGTGCCTGGAAATAAGACGCGTGTTGGCAGAAGGAAGGGACCTTTGACTGCGTCTTTCATACTAAAAGTGTTTTCCCCAGCGAGGCAGCTGAGGTGTCTCCTCGCTCCTCAGTAGCACCTCTGTCCTTCCTGCCCCTCCCCTGTTTACTCTGGACTTCCCTCTGCACACGCATTCAGGACCATTTCACCCAAATTAGATTTAAATACTTTCCCTTTCAGGGGTTTTTACCTTATGGACCTGGACTTCGGCTGGTTACGAAAGTTAAAGCACCATTCTGTTGTATTCAGGCATTATTAGGATATGAACATCTTTAGATAATACAATCACTGTTAAAACAGACGACTGAGCAGTAGCTGATAGATATAAAATCCTCCAGAATAGGGAAAATGACATTTTATTGTCCTTGAGAGCATATATTTTGTATATAAAGTCACTACCAACACAAAAAAAGCCCACCAGACAACCTCGTCACGTTGTCTGGAGCCAGTTATGTCATTTATTGATCCACTCAGAGTTGGAGGGAACTGTGGCGTCACAGAACCAAATCAGAGAAAAACTGACATCACGTCATGCTGTATTTACTGTACCTTGAAAGTGGGTCTCAGAAAGCTGTGTGACCGATTTCCAAAGAGGCACAGCCAGCAGAGCAGGGGGCTGAGACTGAGACCCTACGAGTGGGTGCTGTGAACATTTTTGTAAAAATGGTTCTTTTGTTCTTCTGTATTTTATTTTTAATTTTTAATTGTGTGAACTTGTATATTAACGGTATAACATGCTTGTTTGACTTGTTTCCTACCAAACTGTGTGATAATAAAACCGATTTTTCCACCCATGTATTTATTTATTCATTTATTTGTCTTCAGAACCACCAGGGCGTCTGTCCTCAGGAGAGCGTTTACTGCGAGAACAAGTGCGGGGCGAGGATGATGCGTCGACTGCTGTCCCAGCACGGCATGGCCGAGTGTCCCAAACGAACACAACCTTGCAAGTACTGCGGCAAAGAGTTCGTCTTTGACACAATCCAGGTTGGTTCCTGATACCTTCAGCAGCCAGAAGCTCTCCTTTCCCCAAAAGTTCGGCGCTGAGACATTTTCGTTGCAAAGTAAGACGGCACAAAGAGAAACCTTTTATTGCTGCAGGGTGATGTCGCTGATGGCGTCTACGGCAGCTGGATATTAATGTGAGCTTCTGTGAAACCATGTGGGCTTTTAATGTGAAGGCACCTGCTGCTGCACACATCTGGCCAGAGTGTGAGCAGTTAGTCAGGCTTCCCTCTCCACGTAGATGTGATGTCAAAGCATCAGCCGCAGATATCACTACAAGAATTTAAAGTTTGTGAGATGAGGATAATGGTTAAGAATCATAAAATATGTCTTCAAGACAGGATTATTTGTTGTCTTTATCTCTGGGCTGTTTCTGTGCTCTTATTTTGAAATTCACTTGTATTTTTTTTTTCTTGCACTTTAAAGCTTTTTTTTTTCTTTTTTTTTGCTGTGAGACCATCTCTGATCTCAACAATCATCCTGTCCTCCACAGAACCACCAGTACCACTGCCCTCGCTTTCCGGTCCAGTGCCCAAACCAGTGCGGCACGCCCAACATCGCCCGCGAGGACCTGGCCAACCACGTCAAGGACAACTGCGGCAGCGCACTCGTCCTCTGTCCCTTCAAAGAAGCCGGCTGCAAACACAGAGTAAGGCTGAACGGTCTCATTTTATCTCCGAATCACTCACCCTATGAAGGTGTTTTCCTCTTCTACAAATAGATCATTTGTAAAGTTGTTGATTTCTTTTTTTTCAATCATATTGTGCTCATGTCCAAATGTGTGATTTTATTTATTCATCATTTTTTTCCACCACATTTTCAGACAAAGTGCTGCATCTGTAGGGTATATTTTAATGAGAGAAATACTTCCACTCTGACAGCATATTTCCATCTATTTTTAAAAGACGCATCAATGTGTGTAAAAGTGGACTCTTGAGGAAAAGCTACAGATGAGCATCGAACTCTGTCAGCTCAGCGCTCTGTTTGGACTTGCAGCATCTGGAAAGCTGGATGTGTTTTATTTACAGACGGGCCGATGAGAAGTGGAAAAAAACACAACCCCTGAGTGATGACTAGCTTTAAACAGAACAAGTGGCCGCATGTTTGTCATATTTTATGGTTTATTTAAGTGCAAATACGAGCTAAATATGCTGATATTTAAAGAGTCTTAAGGACCTTTTTGTTGGAGTTTTTCATAAATCTTTCTTAACAACTTCATTGACTGAGTTTATCCATAACTTGTCCTTTTTTTTTGTCATTTTATTCACTGCTAGTCTTTAGGAAATCCTCTTCCTGATCGGGTTTGGTAAATTTTATTTCTGATCTAGTTAAAATTTTGTTACTCAAATCTTTTTTTTTTTTTTAAGAGAAATGATTGATTAATTTAATGGGGTATAGTCATAACTAATCAATAATAATTTTATTTTTTTAAGCTTAGGTATTCCATTCAATTTAAATATACTTTATTAATCCCCAAAGGGAAATTAATTAATATGATGGATGGATTGATAGACACAGACATTGTTCAGACATGCTCCGCTTCACCTAAAAAGCTGTGTTTCTACATTCAGATGAAGTGTTTCATGTGCTCCAGGTTTCTTCTGCTCACCTGTGAAACATCTTGCTCTATTGATTATGAAGTGATCCTGTCAGAATTTCCTCAACCAGCACGAAGCAAGATGCTCACCAATAAAACCATCACTTCTTCCTCGTGGCTGTGAAGCTGTTGTATTTTCACCAATCGTTGTACAGCGTACATCAAGGCCCTACAGAATTTATCCAGAATCTGTAGGGACAGTTAAAATTCCCGGTTTGGATTAATCCACCTTAGCTAGGGATCTACAGAGCTCTATTGGCTGTGGAAACCTGAACTGGATCACTTCAAATCAATACAAAAACTGATACTCAAAAATTGGAAGGGAAGTTGTGTCAACGCTAAAAACAAACCTCAATGTTGGGCCCTAAAACCAGAGCTCAGGGCATAACCATGAAAACAACAACAACAACAAAAAAACAGGTTTTATGTAGTTCATAGTTGTCAAATGAGTTTATAACTGGATTATAAAAGTTAGAGAAAAACAAGCCTGTGAAATGAGTTTGAGCCTGGAAGAAAACGTTCTCTTGAAATTATATCACAAGGCTCACAAGATGCAGGCTGTTTTGTAAGGTTTAAAAAAACTAAACAATACATATCTCTGTTTCCTCTCTGCAGTGCCCCAAACTGGCTATTGGCCGTCACCTGGAAGACACCACCAAGTCTCACCTGACCATGATGTGCAACCTCGTGGGTCGCCAGCGGCAGGAGATCATGGAGCTGCGGCGGGAGATGGAGGAGCTGTCTGTCAGCCACGACGGGGTTCTCATCTGGAAACTCAACGACTATTCCCGCAAACTCCAGGAGGCCAAACTTCGAAGCAACCACGAGTTCTTCAGCCCGCCCTTCTACACTCATCGCTACGGCTACAAGCTGCAGGTGTCCGCCTTCCTGAACGGCAACGGCAGCGGCGAAGGCTCCCACCTCTCCGTCTACATCCGCGTGCTGCCCGGAGAGTACGACAACCTGCTGGAGTGGCCCTTCTCCTACAAGGTGACGTTCTCCATCCTGGACCAGAGCGACCCATCGCTTTCCAAACCCCAGCACATCACAGAGACCTTCAATCCTGACCCCAACTGGAAGAACTTCCAAAAGCCCTGCAGCAGCCGCAACTCGCTGGACGAGAGCACCCTGGGCTTTGGCTACCCCAAGTTCATCTCGCACGAGGAAATCAAGAAGAGAAACTACATCCGAGACAACTGCATCTTCATCAAGGCTTCTATAGAGATTCCCCAGAAGATAATGGCCTGAGAGCTGATGTTTGTCTTCTGTTCGTGATGGAGAAGGATGGGTTAAAAGCTGGAACTGATACTTTAAACCTTGAAAACTTCTACACATTGACCCTTTAGATACTTTCTTCCCTTGCAGCCTCTTCACCACAGAGCTTGATGTGAGTCTTTTTGGCTGTACGAGGTGACTCGGAGGACCTTGATGTGTCGCAGAGGAAAAAGTGTTTGGTCAGAAGAACCATCACTCTCTGGTTTTTATCATTTTTTTTTTAATTCTATTTGTTTGCTGACCTTTTATCACCGTCTACAACAAAAAAGCCTTGGAAATCAAACAGTGCCTAGAGAGTTTATCTTAAGTTATACATTTGTTGTTTTATCCGCAGTACAGATGTTAAAGATTATGGAAAAGATATAGAGACTAACAGTGAAGGGCTTTGCCGCGCTAAGGTAGAAGCTGTTTAGACTCGAGCTCAAGCCCAACTGCCTTTTGTTTACACGCTCATACAGTATATTGATCCCTGAACAAACACAACTCCTTGTGAGGTTTATCTAAAGATAAATTCATCAATGTTTTCAAGTAAGAGACTTGCAGCACAAATACTTGGAATTTAGATGTTTTAATGGGCTAGTTTAATTTTAACAGTTATTGATAAGCTCTAATGAAATGAAACCACAGTTAGCTAACTGTTAGCTTATTTTAGCATAACTTAAAGACTTAAATTTGAGTAGAAATAACCTGGCTCTGTTCACAAGCAAAATCCTCCAGCTATGATGTTAATAAGAATTGCGCTTTAACCCCGTTGCTAAACTTCAGACAAAGCCAACGTCCTACTTGCTCTGGACTTTGAGCTGTATGCTACGCTAAGCTAACCTAAGTTAACCAAGCTATCAGAGATCCAACTTTTTATTTTCCCGTCCAAGCAAACCAGAGAGGAATAACAAAAACAACTGAAGCTGCTTTTTATTTTTAATTTTACTTGAAAACATTGACGTTGCAGATGTATGTGTCCTCCCCATCGCAGGAACCGTCTGCGACGATGGCAGATAGCTTCAGGGGTGCATCGATGAACCAAACGCTGGCATCTTAGATACCATAAAAGGCTTCACGTTCATCGTGGAGTCCAACAATAAGAAAACATAAAGCACCTTTTGCCGGTCTCCGGATGAGCAGAGCAGACAAAGAGGCCAGCTGTTGAAGTACACATGCATTTAATTGTGAAGGAAAAGCCATGTGGCCTTTTTATACAGTATGTCTTCGCATGAGGGTTTTATGGGTGAGCAGGGCAGCGAACACGTGCATGCTTCATGTGCTACCACCTGGATCACATTTTTGTACTGTAAGCTGTATTCTTGAAATCCTCTCCCATTAATGACGATATTGTGTCTTTTTTCTGAACCTTTTCGAAAGTTGGCAAATTGTCAGAAAGAATAGTTTTTCAGTTTTGTTTTTATATACATAAAATGTGAACAATATTGGGAATATAACATATAAGGACAACGAACATTTGGACCAAGTGTATCATTCAACGTGACCTGGGAATAAACGGTGTTTGGAGGAAGAGATTATCTCTGAACATGTGTGGGTGTCTCGGGACTGGCTGCACCTATGTTACCATGGTCACCGGTGACTGTCTCCAGCCCGTCACACAATGCACAGATGGCGAACAGCCCTGTGCTCTACACCCGTCTTCATCACAGCACCGTCGCAGGCGCAGAGGACTTTTGATGATACAGTTCAGTCGTGATGTATGTGAATACTAATGTAAAAATGCAGAAGCACATTCTGTCTTTTTATTAATACACATGGGAAAATTCCTGCTATCTTGTCATAATACCAGCTGATATTTTACAGTGATTCGAAGAAGCAAGAAAATAAAACTTTTTGTAAGATTATGTATTTTTAAAGTACTTAGCTGTTTTATACAAACTCTTTTCGTTGGAAAGCTGGGGGTGACTGAGAATTTTCAGACCCTTTTTGTCTCTTGGACATTTGGATAATTTGTTTGTCCGTGTGGTTTGAATCTCTCATATTCTGTCTGTATTATTTCCTCTTAAAAGTATTTATTTTAAGGAGCCATCTGGTGGGTGTGCACCAATGGCAAAAATGTTTTAATATGTTGATTGATGAGTGCTTGTCAATTTCTTATCTGAAATAAAAAAAAATACCATATATTATAGATGTTTGGATTTTTGCAAAAGAAGATTATTTACAGAAAGTATTGCTAAAATAACAGTTGTATATCGGTCACTTTGGAAAAGCATTCTTTACTCTGCATGCACATAAAAGCCAGTGGTGTATTGAATATACTTGATTGTTGCAAGAGAAAAGATCATGATCATAAATCTATGTATCCTGATGGGTTTTTTTAATGAAACGAACCATCAGGAGCATCCTCTGAAAATACAATCTATGGTTATACTCAAGAGGCAACTTCTGGTTTTCCTGCATAAACTCAGAGGTTGTGACTTTACAGCAGAAATAAACATATTTACAGTGTGTTACAAAAACAAGTTTTGATCTCTACAACTAGATTTTACTTCCATAGCACCTGCGCAGGATCTGAATTGTTTTGTACCTTATCAGTTAAATTATGCAAAGCCACAAATGGATGCAAAATTAGCTCCATGTTGGGTTATTTTTTTGTTTGTTTGTTTTGTTTATTCGTTTTTGCTGGGTCATTGGCTGTGAATCCTGGCAGCAGCTGAAGCAGCCGGCTCCTCCCTCCAGGACGCCCTTCGGGCTGACTTGGACCCTTCCTAATTAACAAAAAAATGGGCCGTTGCTCAATGGCCGATAAGCTACCTGTGCCTTTACCTGTTGGAGTGGAGCCCTGGTGGAGGTGCCGGAAACCGGGCTGTGGTGAGTCCTGAACTTAGGCTGGTGGAGGGTCCCAGTGGAGCTCAGTTGGACCTTGTTTCAGCTTTGGCAGTACCAGTTTCACATGTTGTTTCAGTAGCAACATCTGAAATGAGGCTGGAAAGGCAGATTCAATCAGAATAAAGGTAACAAGGCAACGTCGGCTAAAATCACAGGTTTTAGAAGAGATTTCAACCACATATGGAGAAAGGCTGGTTTTAGAAGTAAAAAAAAAATCACCTTAATTTGATACCACTCATTGTTTTTTATAAATATAACTCCATGGTGAAATATGTATTTAAAGTAGCAGATTACCACATAACTCTCAGATGGTCTTGAAACATTCATCTGCAATCCACCTGACAGTTTGCCTTCCCATCTCCGTTTAATGATTATTTATCGGTAAGAACATGTGTAGACAGACTGTAACCTGTGACTAACGGTAGTTTGTCACTATGCCAGAGTCAGTGCAGTCCAGCTGTTTTCCTGAAGGCTGGGTGTTGGGCACCGCTCCACTCAGTGATACATAATCTTTCAAAAAGGAGTGGAGGCAATAAATTTCCCGAGCCATGAAAACCTGAGTCACATGGGTGATGACTTTCAGTGATATTATTACTATAATAGTTTATGGTTTAAATACTGGCGATTAAATCACAGATGGCATCCCCTTTCTGCTCTTTTTGATTAACTCTCTGTAAGCTTGTTCAGTGGCTTAATGGGATTTTAATGTGAATTCAATATGATTTCATTTAGTATGAATTTGGGCCGTGTGAGGTTTACATTGTCTCGGAGAATTACAGTAGCTGCTGGCAACCGCTGCACATAAAACTTGCACTACTTAAAACACCATTAAATAATTGATGAAATATATTATCAATATTAATACTTAATTAAACTGAGAGGCTATTAAAGCTTCTCCTGCTTTCTGTCCCATTTTCCCTGCTCAGTAATCTTCAAAGCCAGTTGCGATCAGTGCATCATGCAACACTTTGTGCTGGTGGTTTGTTTTATGTTTATGAGAGCAAACGCGATGTGGCAAGTCTGGGATATAGATCAGGGGTCAGTTTAACTCCGTCCACCACCTCCCTGCTGCTCCGAGGAGGAGGAGGAGGAGGGAGAGAAGCGAAACAGCAGAGGAAGTGAAGGAGACGCGAGAGCTTTTAAAGTCCCTCCAGGAGTCTGGATAACATTCACCGAAGCAGGCTTTAAGGAAGAAAAACATAGCTTTGTGATAACAAACTCTCTTAGAGGTTTTATAAACAAAGCAAAACTTTTGTGTCTATGAAACACACCTTTGATATCTCCTGAAAAGGAGAGTGGGCCTGATTCTTTCTCATTTGGAGGCATCACTCATTTCACGGAGGGCTGCGTCATAATAATCTGGAAAGTTAATAGGTAGAAATCTACGTGATCCAATATGAGAAGCTCAGAGTTTCCTGGCATGGGGTGCAAAACCAACAACCCTGCGCTGCTTCAGGGCGACCCAGAATCGAAATAGTAACAGCTAATTACACGTTCGTGACTCCCATGTTTCCCATGCAGAGCAGAGTCACGTGCAGCTCAGTGTACAGCGCTGCCCTTTGGCTTTGTCCTTTCCAGTGACCCTCTGTCCACCAGGTAAATGGTTAACAGGTACAGTCACGTGACCGTACACAGAGAAGGCACGTCGGCGTCGCTGCTGTTTGACGGGCGCACCTAACCTTCGGTCAAGAAGCTGAAAGCCAGATGCCAGTGAGGTTAAAGGAGGAGGAGGAGGAGGCGGTGAAGACAGGCGAAGGGCCCAACCCTTGAGGCTTTCCTCGCCCATAAAAAATAAAACATCAAAGGGGAGCTGTGGCTTGAGTTGCGGTGCCGTGCCGTCGTGTCGCGTATTGAGTTTAACAGTCGTGCCACACAGTGCTGAGCCAAACCGGGGTGGCACATGAGCGAGAGGGTGACCTAGAGGCTAAAAACTCCCAGGACGGATCAACCCCCTGGTTTCACTGAAAGAGTTTCATCATCCTCCTGAGTCAGATGAATCATAACTGATAAGAAGTTGAGAGGGCAGGAACGCTCCCAGCTGACTGGAAAAAACAAAATCTTAACTTACTCAAGCAACAATGTGATTAAAAGCACACAAAACTATTACGTTTGCCTCCGTATGAACATTTTTGTTCAACTAATTGTTTTTTAATCAGTAGATTCTATAAAGGATCTGACATAAAAGTGTCCAGTTTAAGTTGTTTCTTTATATCTTAAACTGGATAATCTTGTGATTCAGCACTGAAAAAAAAACTAAAAATAACCCAGTTCAGTTTTATACTAAAAATTTATGTTACATCCCTAAATTCACAGTTGAATTCAGACTACCCAATTTTTAATCTTAGCAGACTGCTTATGAGACTTGCTGTATAGTGATCAGGACCCTTGTAGTTGTTGTGGTGTTCACACTTCGTGACCCACCGGAAACACAGCGTGACTAGGATTCAATAAAAGACAGAAAACATGAAGGAGAAACTGGAGAGACAAAGGTGGAGATGGTCTCCTTGTTGATTGTCGTACAGCATCCCCCTCTTTCTTCAGGCCTTGGTCAGGCGACCTTGAGTGCCATGAAAGGCGCCTTATAAATAAAATGTATTATTATTATTATTATTATTATTATTATTACCGGCTGCAGCTCGGATGTGTTATCACTCACAGCTCCAGATATCCAGATATCGCTCCGCCATCAACAATGACTCTCCGACGTGTTAATGAGCAGTTCAAATGTGAGGAACAAATCTGGACATGCAAGTAGAAACTGCTTTCCGATTTCTGTCCAGTCAGGTTTTTGTGAGGGAGTTCACCGATCGGGTCTTGAGTCTTGTGGTGTGAAGGTAGAGAGACTTGTGAGCAGATTTATCTCCACGAGTCGGTCATGTGACCACGCTATCCACGCTGAAGCTGAATTGACCTAATCTTAGCAATAATATAACTTTTACCCTAGTTTCAGTGAGTAATTATCAATATTTTAATGAGATTTATACCTCCACTGTGAAAAATCTATAAATTTTGTGTGATCTCTAGTTTGGTACATCTCCAGATGTTTTTAAAAATAATCCCAGCTCTTGAGATACAGATGTGGATGTCATGGATCTATGAATACCAGATGTTTAAAGTGAATTTCTCTCATGTTAAACATCTCAGTTTCAGTTTAATATGAAGGAATATACAATGATTTTTAGAGAACTGTCGTGTAGCTTTCACAGTCTGCCATCCCAACAATCAGCAAAAACCAAACAGAAGCTTTAGACTCCTACTATCATTTTCATCCTACAACAGCTGTGTTTCACTTTACGGCAGTTTTACACATCAACACCGACGGTCAACGAGGGGTTTAAGGAGAAGCTAGCTCACAGAGCAGAGGGGCTCAAGAAACTAATGATGAAAGACGTGAAGAAGAGAAAATGACCAATAAATTAAACCAGAGGAAAACTCGGACAGCGCTGTAAAAGCGACTTTACTTCTCCACCTACATGAGGATTATTTTGAGTTAGAATTGGCAGAAGTTCCTTCTTGTTGCCTTCAAATGTTAAATTATCTTTCTGGTAACAACCAGTTGAATTATTAATCATCCAAAAAGAAAAAAAAAAAAAGTCCTCAGCTCTGTATTGATTTATGCTCTTCTTCTGATGAGTATCACTGCACCAGCGTATTGATGGAGTTCTGTCTTTCTTAAAACTAGTTGGGTAAGACCAGACGCAGTGACCTCGGGTTAGTCAGGTTAGTCAGACCAGTGGCCACCTGCCAGCATTGTGCTGCCAGGTATGGATCTATTACCGGCCTGAATTACTGGAAAAACTCACACAAGCCTTCAGGGAAGGAACCTGGATGAATGCTCACCCACGCATGTCTGATTGATGATGATAAATGTTGTACAAGAACGATATGGAGGTGTGTCCAGTACAGCCTTAGTAACATGGTACATTTACGGTTATGTTTATCACTTTACCACGTGCTTAGTAAATATTTTACACTCCAGTAAAGTCACACACTTTTATAAAACCCAGATGTGTCAGATGTTGCAGTTAATCCTACAAGGAACTCAGAAATTAGTTATGAGGTAATTATTCACATTAAATGAAAAAAAAAAATCATCTGTTACTTCTTGATTTCAGACGTAATCATGAAGTATGATTATTTGTTACAGATAAACCTGCCCAATATTGAAGTTTTATTTCTACTTTAGCGGGCAAGCCAAGGATGTGATATTGTAAGTCTCAGGGGTCACAGAGCAGTAATTTAGTTGTCTCTTGATGAAAAAAAAGTGGTCCGGTATGAAGTGTATTTGTTACATCAGTTCTCTTGTTTCTGGTTTTGTTAGTTTTGGTGTCATTTTTTTCTATTTGCGTGTTTTTGCCAAATTACCTCCTCATGTTTAGTCAGCATTTGTTGAATTTCCAGTTTTCATTTTGAAAGATCGTTTCCCTCGAGTGTCATGTCTGTTGAACTTCTCATACACGTCTGCCCCATTATTGCCTTCTCTACCTTAATTGCTGCCACCTGTGTCTCTTCATTCAGTTGTCCTGTTTCTCCTTTTTTTTTTTTTTTTGGTCCCTTGTGTTCCCATCCTTGTCACCTGTTTTCAGGTGTTATTCTCCAGTTTGTTTGTTTTTTTGGGTGTGTTCACGTGTCTTGTTTGGTTTCCTCAGTTGGACAGAAGCAGTTCAGCCCAATTTCACTTTTTTTTTCTTTTACGTATCAAAAAAAAAAAAAATTCCTGAGTAAAGACATAAGGATAATGTGTTGACGTTTATTTCTGTTTTTATTTATACTTATTTTACTTGCCACTTGTTTTCCAGCATGTTTTGATCCCAATATGATTAAATTAATTTGACTGTTGTTTTACCAACAATACATTATCCCAAATAAACTTAAAATATATATTTTAACTTCCTGCTGAACCCTTAGGTTTCCAAAAAACAGTTATTTGCTTATTAAATTAAGTCTTTCCCACGCCAAATGAGGTCACTCTGAAAAACAACAAAACAAACTCCAAGTAAATGTGGGAGCTTCCTGTTGTCTTTAGAAATGCTAGAAACATTAAATCTGCTGGCAGAAGAAGAAGGTTGTGAAATATTCAAGAGGCGTTCAGTCAATGACCAAGATACCTTAAGAGGCTCACACCACGTTGGGCTGATATGTCATTTTAACTCTATTCATGTCAAAAAACGCTCACTGGTGAGCTCTTTAAGGTTCAACCCCCTCAAACCACAAAACCTCTGCATACACACTCAACATCACCATGAGTGAGGAAGATACTTATTAAAATGCCAAATTCTTGGAAGAGGTTTTCTTCTCAGAAATTTAAAAAAAAAAAAAGAGTAAAAACAACTTGAAAGAAATTCAGACAGCCTCTGATGTCACTGGATTTCTGGAAATGTGAACTGTTTTACATCCATCTTGAATGATCTTGTCAGGACAACCGTTTTGTGCTGTAGTGCATCCTTTGATTACTGTTATTATTTTTAACACAGTGCAGTTTAGCCAAATACAACTAGATATAGAAAAGATAACATGAGGCTCAAGCAAAAAGCAAAATATCTATTATCTGCCACACTTTTAGCAAGATATATATGTATATTGATGTGTGTATATATATGTACATAGATAGATAGATATATATATGTACATATATATGTACATATATATATATATATATGTACATAGA
>JAOWBL010000005.1:5292160-5318804 GCA_028564865.1 Zenarchopterus dispar
ATATATATATATATATATATATATATATATATATATATATATATATATATATATATATATATATATATATATTTGATCTTTAACACAAGCTTTTTTCCAACATTTGAAGTGTGCTGGGCAAACAAACAAAAAAAACCCACTGAGCTACAATTCATCTTACCAGCAGCGATGCTTACAGAGTGATGCTCGGCAGTTGCAGTGTCACGCGACAAGGCCAGTTCAATCCCATTACTACCACTTTCATAATCACCCAGATATCTGGATTAAATTTCCTGTGTCAACAGCGATTAAACTGGGAGAGCAATGGGATTGCTGAAGCCTCCAGATGGGCACACGAGACTGGAAGTGATCAGTAATAGTATAAGTATAGATTATATAGTTCACCACTGGCTTGGGGTGCTACTCAAGCTGACACTTTGCCAATAAATGTTGTTAAATGGAAGACGTAAATCAAATCCATGATAAGGCTTCTTTTTTCCTTTTTCTTTTGGTCCCATTGATGGAGGAAAAAAAAAAAGGGAAAAATGTTGACCAGATGGCCCAGCCAAGATTATCCTTTAAACATGGTTTCCCAGCCCTTCTGAGCTCCTGATGGTATGCAGTTGTTTTAAACACATAGATGAGTAAACGCTCTCTGCTCTGTATTTACACGTTTCTTTATCGGGCATCTGGCTGACTCGTATCTGTGTGTGTGTGTGTGTGTGTGTGTGTGTGTGTGTGTGTGTGTGTGTGTGTGTGTGTGTGTGTGTGTGTGTGTTTGTTTGTTCCCATGTCCAGATGTGTGGTCAGGGAAGGGTTACTCAAACAAGTGCGGTTCGTTTTTTTGACCCTGCTGCTTTGAATCACGCAGCACCACCCACTCTTGTCTTGAGCTGTATTCCCACATCTGTGCTGTGGCTCAAATATCACCGCTTCCCCACCACCACCACCCCCCACCCCCACGAGCATCTGCTGCAGGAGGAGGACGCAGACCCGCATAAAATCTCAGATTGTCTCATGTCATACTCATTTTCAGCACCGCCCTCAAGTCTCTGAGATAACCTCACCTCCCCATGTGATATCCTGACACTTAACGAAAAAAAAAAACAAAACAGGATGCAGTCTGTTGAATGTGCACACACACACACATTCACACACATTCACACACTACACACACATCCCCCTCCTCTGCTATATCAGGAGTTACCTTGAATTAACCAGCAGGAAAAGCTGGTTTCAGCACACCGGTGGGTGTTATTCTGTCTGTCTTATGGCGACAGACTGTGAGGACTGTCAGTGAGCAGAGGTAGAGTGGTGCGGTTGCCACGGTGAATGCGCTCTCCCCCCTCAGCCGGCCTCTGATTGGCCGCGGCCACAACTGGAGGAAGGAGATTCTGCCAATTGGAAACAATTGATGTTTTGTTGCCGGGCCAAGCTGTCCTGACAGGAAGCTAATGTTTATTGGCAACAACATTACTCCTCAGGTTCAGAAAGGTTGCACTTATTTATTTACTTTTTTTTAAAAGAAGGTAATTTGTGCTGGAGTTTTAACAGATGTAAATGAAGTAAAATATTATCCAATGCCAGTGGTGGTAGAAGTACTATGATGTATTCATGCAGTACCAGAAAATGTAAAAAATACCCATCAAGATTTACTAATAATGATTAATTATATCTAGTGGGTCAAGATTTGGCCCCTCTGATGTTAACTAAAAATGCCTGTTTGCATTACTTTATTCATTTTCTGTTCCCGCTTCAATCCTATTCAGGTTCGGTGATATCTGTCGTCAGGTGAGGGTTCGGTCACAACCGGGACAGGTTACCGGAGATGTATGCTTCCAGTAGCATGGTGCTTTGATGGTTGGCACTACCTCACTACACAACTGGATGTTTCCTGGTTCGAGTCCCAGCTGTGGCCTTTTCCGTGTGGAGTTGAATGTTTTCTTTGTGCTTCCAGAAGTTCTGGCTCGAATCCATTATTCATAAATTATTTTAGGTGGACTGGTGAAACTAGCGTGAATGATTTTGCGGGTCCAGAAGATGACGTAGATGTAGAGGAAGTTTTGATAAATCTCTTAATATTTGTGTCTGTTCTGGGCTGGAGTGTTGAAAGAATAAGTGTTAATGAACTTTAGTCAACAGGGATCACTATTTAAAAAAAGAAAAAAAAAACATGCCGAGATATTTATATATATCTTCTCTGACCAAATTGTTTTTGTCTTGAATGTCAGAACTGTGACAAAGGATCTGTGTCATGAATTTAAAGCTACACTAAGGACGTTTTATCATTTTGGTGGTTTACTACAAGAAAGGAGGTTAAGCTGCTTTTTCAAAACAAGAATGACTCGTATTTGGTGCCTCACTCTCTTGTTTTAACTCATTTCTTCCTTCTGTCTCTTTTGCCCGGTATACACTGCTCGGTTTTGGTCTGTCACAGATGAAAGAGTCGTGTTAAAATCTTTTCTCCATACTGACTGTCCTGTGTCGTACAGCGTGAGTGGTCCAACGACGGCCGTTTCAAAGGTCTTGTGATCAAAGATCGACTGAGATCATTTTCTGTCAGTGTCAAAAAAAATCTTACAGCTTCATCTACTGTGGAGCTAATTAAAATGCAACATGAAATATGTATTAATCCATGTGACTTGCCTCTTCTCAGTTTGTAAAATGTGGAAACTTCATCTGTCATTTTCTCTTCATTTACAGAATCCTACTTTTACTGTTTGAATGAATTAAATCTGTCAGAAATGCTTATTTACCACCCATCTATACATTCTTCCTTTGATTTTACACCAACTCATTCAGTTCAGGTTCACAGGGACGCCCACAACCTTTTTCCTAAACCGCATACTGTGTACTACACCGTATGAAGTATATACTGCATACTGACGTGGCTGTGGTTGTTAGTATGTAGTATGCCAGAACAACTGCAAGCGGGTCACATGAGTGCTGCAGACAGTTTTCAGCAGCCCATTGGATTATGGGATATAATACACAAATCAGACTGGCCACTTGCAAACTGACTTTTTTTGTTTTTTTCTGGAGCAATTACATCATCACATACTGCAGACTGTGCAACAGTTCACATATGCATACTGCATACTACATTGATCAGTTAGTAAAGTAGGGACTTAGACTTGACTACATGTCCACAGAGAGGCTTTTGATTATAACTTTTGCCTTATAAACTTTAGCACTGACCTCCCAAAGCTGCTGTCTGCTCTGACTGGTTGATTACATCAAGGTCCTCAACTCCTGATTAACTTCTGTTGAAGACAGAAGTTTAAATTATTCAGATTTTCTGTATATAATTGTTTTTTTGTGTTCAATGAAAAAAAGTCTATGTCCTGAAACAAATTATTTTCAAATAGTTTCCTGCCAAGTAAAGAAATATACTTCATAAAGCTCATGCTGAGAACAAAGTCCATCCATTGTTAAACCATGATGAAAGCAGGTGATGACTAAAAAAAGATGTCATGAAGTGAAAACATTTTATCTTATCTATTTTTATTACAATAGTATAACTGTTAAATTCAAGCTATTTCAAACAAAGCAAAAAAACAAAACACACACACTGGGCATTTCTTTTTACTAATATACAAAATATTGGACTTTTTCCCCCCCAAAAATGTTTCACAAAACATTGATAAGTTCAGATATACAGATCTTCTATGTTTTTATTAAAAACTCATCTCTTTTTGATTTCAAAACCTTTTATACTTTGGAACATCAACTTTGCAAATAAGATGAAAAACAGTGAAATGTAAGGTTTCTTAAATTGTTCCCAATATACTGTATATGTGTCTTACTTTGTTCCTTATAATTTGGGTGGGGATGGGAAAAGACACCAAGATTTTTATTTTATTCCATCTAAACAATAAATGCTGAGTCTGGTTTCTTCATTTCCCTTTTACTGGATCTTTTTTTACAAATTTAAGAAGAAAAATATCTTTTATCCCATCATCAGTCTCAAGCATTTCTTTTGCTGGCGTGAACACGGTTACTCCATTTGTAGGTCAAAAGGAATCTGTTGTCATTTTGACGACCGTATGTAGAAAGTCAGGTGTGCAGCAAAGCAAGGTGACAGCATGCGGTGATGTCAGTCATTAGCTGTGATTCTCAAACAGCCAGACAGTAATTGTCAGCTGCAGATGAATAATTGAATAGGGCGGTTGTGCTTAAACAATTGCTTCTAATTGCATTACTCTTTTGGACCATGACGACAACTGTCAGACTTAAATTTGCCTCTCCAGCACTGCTAATTGCTCATGTAAATCAGCAGTATCAGACCTCTAACAAGAGAGCAGAGTTAATGTGTTAAATAAATGTATGTGCTGTGGCTGATTTACAGCGGGGCTGCCAAATGTCCGCAGAAGGGTTTAATTTGGACGTCTTGGGTTATTATGTTGCAAACAGGCCCTGAAGCTAAAGGGAATGTAAATAAGAAGACAATTAAACAACATAACACTTTTAGCCCAACAAAAATGGTGATTTTTTTAGATGAGCCTAAAACTGAATTTAACTGTATTTTTTATTTATTTATTGTTTTATGGTATGATGTCACACATTTACAACAATGACACAGAGCTACAGTGGACGTCATGATAGAGGTGACAAACAGATTCAAGAAAATTATGAGCAAAGACAAACAGGGTGAATGAGTGGGAGGCTAAAGAAATCTTGAAAAGTGTTGTAAACGTTATTTAACCTCCACGCCTGTAGGGGGAGCTCTGAGCTTAGTTGCGATTTAATCACTAGTCTCAAAATTGGGTTAAAGTTTGAAATTCTGAAGCTAATAATAGCCGGTAATTTAACAAATAAGTTGAAATCAGGGTTTTCATTCAGTTTAGTCAATACAACACTTGACCTGGGTGTTTTCTCATTATATAGTGCGCTACGTAGTACGGTCACCCGTTTGTAGCGCTGTCTGAATATTTTGAGAGAACCGTTAAAACGTTCAACGTGTCCCACTGTGGGCTACCACTTCGCTCCTGGAATAAATACCGAGTGATAGACGACGTCCAGTCCTACAGGATCTTCTCATACCAAGGTAGGACTGAGTTACCTGTGTTACTGGAAGTCATCCAGCGACTCGCAGAACCATAGTTACCAACGTAACGCCCGTTACTACGGTAACCGTCGGCGGTTCTCTATTACATTCTATCAATGTGACCGGCAGTGATCTCTATTACTGGATTGGACAGATCATATTGGCTAGAGTTGAAGGCGACGTGTGCATAGCGACGCCATTTTGAAGAGTGCGAGTTCACATGTAAACAAACAGCTGTCAATAGTGTAGGCCTCAAATAAGCATGTATTTTACCTCGTTCGTGATAAATAAATAATCAGCCTGAGTGAACTTTGCATTACTGAAGCACTATGTGGTACAATATCTAAGTATGACTAAACATGAAAATTACTAATTACTTGTGAAAGGAGATGCCCTGCTGTCTGAAGTGTTCAATAGCATCGTTGTAGCAGCCAAAAGCAGAACACTGGATGCCTTTAGAACGATTATTCCCATGGCTGTTGCTGCTAGCAACCTTGCTTGCCGATGAAAGTAGCACTTTTCAAAATGGCGATGCTGCTGAAACGTCAAAAACGAAGTAAAGTCCAATCCAGTAATACAGATCACTGGTGACCGGCATGATTTACTCTTTAGATTGTCTCTCAGTGATGCCTTCATCATACCAATAAAAAACTATTCAATTTAATTCCTGCTGGTACACAAGGAAGCCCATTGTTTGTCGGGCTGCATACAGCTTTGACACAGTCTTCAGTATAAACTTGGTTCATTACCACACACAGAAAAACAAGCCAAGCAACTGTTTACACTCCACAGTGGTTTAAATAAAGAAGAAAATAAATCTAAAACACAACTTTTTCATGATTTACAATTTTTATGACATCATCATTGTGTGAAATTTTTCTCACTTTTGTATTTTTTGAAGTCATGACAAAAAAGATTTTGTAAGTATTTTTAATCCTATTATGGAGTTTTAAGTTGATTAAATAAAATTAAGCATGTCTATGAATCATCCTGCACAGGAGGATCTCAATCACTTTACGCTTTTTTTTAAATGGGGCTTAATTTCAAGTATCCTGTTAGCATCTGTGTTGATTTCATGTGAAAATACAACTGCTAAACTCAGCATATGCGTATAGGATTCACCATTTTTATTATGGTGTTTGGATATCATAAACGTTCAGGATAAAATGTAACGCATTCTCCTGTAACTGCTGAAGATTAGGTTTCCATACAAGTACCAGACTACATTTATAATATTTTAAGCCTTTGTAATGTCAAAGTTCTCGCTCATCCTACCAGGAGTAATTAGCAAGTTGTGAACTTATTCCACAGATGTAATTACCCAGCTGTATTTGGCATGCATTATTTTCATTCTGATGGATAAGTCAGCTATAATCACAACATGGGTATGACAGAGACGTTACAGAGGGCCAATCAAGACAATAGTTCTGAATCCCACAAACCAAGAAAAATGCACCTCAGCTCCCTCTCTCAGCATCCTTCGTCACATGACCGTTAATCAGAAACAGACAGACTGGATCAGGTCCCACGCGTGCATGGCTGGACCGGAAAAGCTGTGAACAGTTAATGTGCACGAGGGCGTGCCTTGCCCCAACAAGAAAGAAATGAGAAATCTGCTTATGTTAATTTGTCAGGATTGATTTAAGAAGCTTTTAAGGGCACTACTTCAGAAGGAGGGATTTTTTGAAGTAGAGCAAAGCTTTGCCTGCATTGTTGAATCAAGTGAATATACACTCCTCGGCCACTTTATTAGGTACACCTGGAGTGTGTGTGTGTATATATGCTCCATATGTAGATACAGACAGAAAAAGTGGGCAGTGAGTGGAAGTGGGATAAGTACCTCTGACCTCCTTGTCTACATGAATGACAAGTGAAAAACAAACTCCTCAGTGCCGCCACACAACAGCATTTTGGGACATTCAGGAATGTGTGTGTGTGTGTGTGTGTGTGTGTGTGTGTGTATATGTGTGTGTGTGTGTGTTTGTGGTGCTGACTGTGAGCTGGGCTGGCGCCGTATTTGGACCCATGGCTGTGGCTCCACATGGGCTCCGTCTGTCTCTCTGAAGGACTGCTCCACACGCTTCAAGGAGGAGGAGATGTCCACAGAGAATATGACATCGGTGTCCTCCACCCTGTCTTCATTATTACCACCTACCTCCACCCTGTGAGACACTTGTCACATGCCTGACCTGACACGAGTGACTGTTTCAAGGTTATTTTGATCTATATATTTTTTCCTTTATTTTTACTCTATAAATTATCACGTCCTCATTCCCACTAGTCATACACAAACTATCGATTGGGGGTTGTTGGGAAGGATTTTAAACTGATTTTGTTAACATCATTTTTCGACTTGCAGGGAAATGCTTCCCAGCCACATCTTGCCATGTATCTGTCGATAACTCCTGCAATGAAGGCACTGACTGAAACTCTGGAAAGCCTTTTGCTGTGCTCACTTATCAACGAGTAACACGGTGCCAGGACCCACAAACATGAGACGTGACTTGGATACCATCTTTGAGGCAGCTGTTTCTCTTTTCCTTCATTTATCATTTGGTCCTCACTTTCACTTAACAGTGTAAATTTATCAAAGTATACTGTGTCTGGGGCCCAAACAGCAACTGATTTTTATCCATCCATCTATTATCTATACCGGCTTATTCAAATGCAGGGCCAAAGGGATCTGCTGGAGTCTATCTATTCAAATTAGTTCAGCTTTATTTATATAGTGCCAAATCACAACAAATGTCATCTCAAGGCACGTAAAAACTGTACTTCAAACTTGTTCCAAAGTACTTCAATTAATACAAAGCCAATAAAATAATGGTAATAATCACTGCTTTGCTAAGGCAACCAACACATTAAATCAAAACTTTTCTTTGATACAGTCCCTTTGAGGAAGTACTGGGCGAGTGTTGGAATGAAAAACTGCCCTTTAACAGGAAGAACCAGAGTTACCAGGTAGGGGTTGAGAGGACATGAAAGAGGACAGAACAACCGCAATAACAACGAATCAGAAACACCTGCAGCGAAGAAGGAACACAGGCTAATAACAGAAAAATACAGACAAATAACCCCACACTCACCGACGTGGAGGTTCAGTTGTGATACTGAAGTTCAACGAGCAATTTAGACTCACCAATTAACCTAACATACATGTTTTTGGACTGTGGGAGGAAGCTGGAGTACCTAAAAAAAAACCACACAAGCATGAGGAGAACATGGAAACTCCACACAGAGTCCACCCCCCACCCCCACCCCAGAGTCAAAGCAGAAACCGTCTTGGTGCCAAACAAAAGTGCTAATCACTTTGCATCAACGTGTGACAGATTTTATGTCACATCAGGAAACACAGCCTCAAACATTTTTTTTTTTTTTTGCTTTTGTCTACCAAGTTTACGACTGTCACCAAGTGTATAGCTGTTTATCTTGTCAACAAAAAAAATTACAGGGACTTATATTGTTTTTGGAAAGCCAAATCACTGCTGTCTAAAGCTTTTAACTTCTAAAGATGTGGAGGTTCAGTTATGATACTGTTTAATATTTACTCTTGTTTCATCTCTTGGAGTTTCCTCCCCGGGGTGTCTGGGTGAGAAGCTTGGTCACCCAGGTGGGGCTCAGAGTAGGTCACATGACTGGTCCTCCACATCAAGAGGAGCCATGGGCACCTGGTGAGGACGTGTTCTGGACGCCTCCCTGGTGAGGTTTTCCGGGCATGTCCCACTGGAAGGAGACCCCAGGGAAGACCCAGGACATGCTGAAGGGACTATGTCTCTTGGCTGGCCTGGGAACACCTCGGGATCCCCCCAGATGAGCTGGACAAAGTGGCTGGGGAGAAGGAAGTCTGGGCCTCCCTGCTGGGGTGACTGCCCCCATGACCTGACCTCGGATAAGCAGAAGAAGATGGATTGATGGATGGATGGATGGATGGATGGATGGATGGATGGATGGATGGATGGATGGATAATTAAACTCTCAGAAATTGGTTTTGTTTATTTGAGACAAACAAACACAACAACTGTCCAATTTTGTTTCAAATTCAGATACATATCCGGAGCAATACAATTTTTCCAAGCACATACCACCAATTTCAGTTTTTTAAAAAAAGCACTGAACCAAAGAAAAACAGAAATCTTCTGGATGAAATAAACAAAAATTGTGTGTTTATGAGCATGAACTGTGGCTGCTGCGATACTGAGCTGTATCCTGTGTGCCAGCTCAGATCGGCTGCGTTTTTTTCAAAGGGGTGGGGGGATGAGGATGGCCATCAGGCAGCGCTGTGTTGTATTGATAGGCCACTGGGGAGTCTTCCATCACGTAAATCTCTATCTGCCCTGTTGTGTCTCAATTTTCACTGTGTCTAGTTTCAAGCATGTGGAGTGGATTAACTGGCCTGTATGTGGCACCTCACCAGGGTAACGTCCACCACATCCTGGCCGGGCAGTGACCAGTCTGTCGGGAGGTCCCGCTCTGTTTTCTCTGCAAACACAAGGTACATTTAAGACTTGTTGTTGCAGGACGGCGTTGTTTACTGAAGTCGAGGCTGCTGTTGTAAAGTTTTCTGAGGAATGTTGCAGGAATTTGGCCTCCATTGTAGAGCAGAACACTGATTTCATAGGATACAGATGTTTGTTTGCACATCCAACAGATTCAGAGCAAATTTAGCATTCGTTCGGGGTTCTGGTAAAAGTCCAATATTTACTTTACACTTGGTGAAAACTTAGTTCTTGTGATGTTTGGTGTTGAGAAGTGACATCTGGAAACAAATGAAAGGCTCATTCATGGCTTGTAGGAGTTTGCAGATGGTTGTGGACTCAAACACATCAGCGCGCTTTCACGCACTTCTACATGCACTGCAGTCATCGTTTGCAGGCATAAACCACATTTAATAGTGCACAATAGTAAACGTGATGGAGACCTCTTCTGTACAGTATTTGGAAAGACATAAAAAATAAAACATGTATACAACAAACTGAAACTATGGATGGAAGTTCACTGAAGCTGAGGGGTGGGAAGAAACTTCCAAACTGATGTCATAAAAATACAACACATTTGATCTCAGTGGAGTGATATATGTTGATATTACAAGGTGCTATAAAATTAATCCCAGCAGAAATAAAATGATCAAATTTCTTATTGTGGATCCATATTAGTGACATAGTCCCTGTTGCTCTTGAAAATCTCACATTACATGTTTAAGATTGGAGTTTTGTCCATGTTCTTGCACTCTTTTTTTAAAATTTATTTTTAACTTCATACCTACTGCAATTACTCCAGTTTCTCATATCAATATCATGATTCACACATTCCAGTTAAATGGACGTCATCTCTGGCATTAAATATTAAACCAGGTTCAATATATTGCATCAATGATAAACCAGCAAAACCATTTATCAGCACAGGATCTGTGTTTTTCTTCTTTTTCAGGGAGCGTGGCTGCAATCCCACAGCCTGCATACAATGGTGCTGAAACTGCAAGGTCCTCTCCCACTTTTATCACCAACTTCTAAGGTCAAACAAGACAAAATAAAAAGAAAAAGCCCCGGTGAAACTCCCATGAACGAGGGGGAGTTGGTAAGTTTCCGGAGTGCAACTGTAGGTGTCCAGTTTCTAGACTTAGCCTTTACACACACTAATGATTACGTTTACACACATTGAACAGCACATCACTTGAACCGAGTCACTAATAAAAATAAGAAGGAAGATTTTTTAAAAAGTCTCTGGCATTTTGGGAGAATTATTTTTTTGTTCTGCATAAACTGGAACAAATAGTTTCTGGAAAGAAAATGTGTTAAATTACATCTTACATCATCTAAGTCTCAAATGATGATATTCCCTGCTGTGTACCGTGACAGTGGAAATAATCCCAGAAGCAGCTGTCTTACAAAAATTATAACCCATCTGGGAAATATGCTGATTTGTCTCATTGTAAAGCATTGGATAAGAAGATTACTGCAGCCCAGGGGTAAATATGGACATTTAGCTTAATTAGCTTAGCACAAAGAAAAAACAGGAGACAGTCTGGTTCCTTAAATGTCGCCAACTATCTGTTATGTATTTTTGTTTTTTTTAAAAAGTAGAAAAACCGAAGTCTAAGCAGAAGTAGGCTTTTGAGGAGTTTGGACACATTCAGAGTGACTTTATGCTAAAAGCTAAATTTACAGCCAGCTGAAGTTTCATATAACTCATTACTATTTAATATCCAACCCTTATGTTTCACTGAAGCATTTCTTTAAAAGCTGAGGTTATAAAAGTGAAAAACCTAAAAGATGCAAAAAAGAGCTGGACAAGACACAATAAAAACATGTAAAAGCAGGTTTTTGTCACTTTAACTATTTTAAGGCCCCAGATATACGTACATCATAAGTCCTTTGTAGAGATCTCTGCAATGCAAGGTCTATAAATATATTTTGAAATACTTTTGTATAATTTTCTGTGGAATATAAATAAATAACAAAATGTTTCATTTTTTTGCACAAACAAATGCCCAAAACAACGAAAATGATATCAACTGTATTTGATAAATATCACCTGTTTTATTTAAAAAAAAAAAAATTATTTGAGCTTAGTATGGCAATATTTTATGTGTACTTAGTTATTTCATTAAACAAAGCACCGTTTTATTCTTGGCACATTTTAAAGAAAGTGATGCAAACTCAGAATAAGAGTTGGAAACAAAGTACTTCTGACTCTTGGAGACAAAGTCTGCAATTGTTTACCATGTTTGTGCAACTTCAGACACACATTTAACAATATGTATTTATTTTTATGTGGGGAAAAAAAAATAAAACTAAAGCATAAGAAGTTTATTATGGAGCAGCAGAGTGTGCTAACCATCTATAACCTCTCTCCTCCACGTCTCCAGGCTGCATACTGAATGACAGATTGGCTGAGTGAAACCAGCTGAAAATAGATAATGATGTGTTATCTCAGTCACCGAGGCTGCACAATATGTAACGCTGCCGTTCCCCGAATGAGTACGTCAGCAAAGACGTCTCACGCTTCCAGTGTGTCCCTTCAGATACGTGCAGGCGCTGCCTTATCAAGCCATGCACGTCTCTGACAGGACCGCACCGACTGGGGTGCACATATGGAGGATGTGGGATCTCACGTGCACGTCTTGAGTCTGGAAAGCAAATCATGAAGAGAGGACTTTAGATCGTTCATGTCTTATTCTTCTGTGGCAGTTCATTGTGAGCAGAGTAAAAACAAGGAAAACAGATGGTATCTAGAAGGATGTCTCATTTTTACTGTATGATGCGTCTTCATACTGAAAGTGAATAGACTTTCCAGAAACCCTCTTGAATTGATGTGGGTCATTTTGTAGAAATGTGGATATCTCTTTGATGGGTTGAGGCAGGAATGGTTCTTCAGCCAGCCAGTCAAGAAGTCAGGTTATTTCCATTTTATTCATATATTGAAGGTTTCCATGCCTTTTATTTATTGTTTTGTAACTAAAACACAGTTCTGGCTCATTTTATCATCATTTATTTTCCATTGTTGCGTATGTTGTGACTATGAAGGTGACTTTACAGTAACCTTACCCACTCATTGTGATGACAGCATTTGCATTACGTGGACCCCCACAGACTTTGCCCACATTTGTTGAAAACAAAACACCCACATGATGCCGTCCTCCTGTAGTGCGTGTCAGGAATGTGCACAGATCACAGACGACCCGGATGCAGACTCACAGTCGGCGGCAGGCGGGGAAGTTTTTACTGAATAAAGATGAAATATTTACGGTAGGAGGAGGCACCATACGGCACGGAGATACATCCAAACGAGGAACTTGGAGAACAGAAACTCAAGTTGATGCAAACAGACAGAAAACAAATCGGCAAAGAAGACGAGGATCCGTCACTGAGGTGCAGAAATGACGGATGGGGGGGTAAGAGTTAACGCGATCCAGGTCAGTAATTGAACCCAGGTGTGAAGCACAGACAGGAAGTCCTCAAGGAAACAATAAAACGTGAACTGATGTGATAAAACGTGAAAATCCAAACAATAAACTTTTATTTCTTTTTTTAAAATTAAAAATACTCTAAATAAAGACCAGATAAAGATTGTTTGTCTTCTTGTGTCAACGACTGGTTACCTGTCCAGGGTTTTAGAGAGCTGGTGAAAGACTCCAGTAGATCATTGTGACCCTGAATGGGAATAATTGAGCATAGATCATGCTCTTACAACCTTTCCTGGGTGACTTGTCTTTCTTTACTGAAGCTCTGTATTTACAGAGTACAAAAGTTTCATTGATTCTGGTAACTGAATTGTCTTATTTTATCACGCGGTGAGTTGAGATGACGCAAATGCAGGAGATCCACATGAGGAACATAAAGTCCTTTATTTCAAAAAAAAAAAAAAAAAAAAAAAAACCCTGCTCAGGCAGGAAACCAAAAAAATAAATACACAAAAACCCCTGAAAGAAAATAGAGAAAATCCAAAAGGCAACTTAAACAAATGGAAACAGGCAAACAGACGGGAGTGACAGACAAATCGACCAGCTGGGAGGAAGGGACAGACAAGACAATATATAGTCACTGGGGCTGAGGAGACACATGTGCAAACAATCAGAATCGTGGGAAGTCAAAAATGAACTAAAACCAAGGATGCAGCCTTTCAAAATAAAAACAGGAAACAGGTCAAAAATAGGAGACCAAAACTAAAGAACCAAGTAAAAAAACAAGGAATAAAACTCAAAACGCTACAGAAACCATGACATATTTATAAATGTACATCATGTAAAAGTTAAATTAATTACAGTTCTTCATTTATGCAGCTCATAGGGGTCATGTAAGACCGTGCACATGTTCACATCTTTGTTCTCAGATAAAGGTGGTGGTGTACTTATACTATAAAGTCTTATAGATGTCATGCAGTCTATAGCAGCAGTCTGTTAACCTCTCTGACAAAACATCAGAAACTCCGGCATAAAAAAATAAAATATTATCTAAATAATAAATCATTAGTTAAGATAAATCATTATCTATTAACAACTACTGATTGAAAAGCTATTAAAATGCATGTACTGTGCCCTGAGATAGCGAGGAAAGACTCCTCTGACCAGATGTTTTACTTGTTTTAAAGCCTTGAGGTAAAACAACGTCTTCTCCAGCTCTTAGAAGGAAACTGTAGTACGTGAGAAGATAGCTGCACGCAGTGATCACCCCAGCAAGCAATATGTCAAAAGGTGTTGAGAAATTAGTGCGATAAAGTTGTAATGGCCTTGAGTTGGTATAAATCTGTCGGCCAAGCCTTTGAGACAGCTGAGGAGGAAGGAGCTGAGGTGTGACGACCGTGAACTGTCTTTATGAGCTCCACGGTGACATAAGAAATAAAGACAGATGACAGGTAGAAGAAGGTGACTCACTCCTGCCCGTGATTTAATCCATCTCTTGTCACAGTGATCCGAACACCCTGAGCCATATTTGCAGACCACCGGCGCAAAGTATTATATCATCAACAGCAAACGTGTCTGCAAGAAAGCCGAGAAGAGCAGATCAATTTTAAAACCAGAGACTCTCCTGGCTCTTGTTACGTGGAGTAGGTGGCCCGGTGTGAACAGTGGAGAACTGGGAGGGAGACTGGAGACCCGTAACATGAGATGCTGGTTTGATTTCGGCTTGCAGATGGATGCAGTCTTCTGAAACTGCTCCGCTCTGACGGGCAGGGAGGGCCGTGACCTTTAACCCCAGCTGGAAGCCTATTCTTGTCGAGGTGATCCTCCCTGCTGCTCCTGCCGCCGCTGTGCTGCGGTTTTTGTAACATAAGGAAAAAAGGCTTTCATCAAGGGAGACAACCATATGTCTCAACACTCACCGCCAGAAAAGGGGAAGTTGCTCACATCTTCATCTGCTTTACTTCTCCCGTGGAAATTTACATCATGTGTCAGATGTGGATTGGATTTAGGTACCAGAGGTCCAGCGGCCTCTGACCTCTGCAGCTTAATGGGTTTCACTGCAGGGCCTCGTTCCCCTGAAATCTGCCAGTCAAGTCCTGAACGGCAGGAAGCTGCGTCGACCTTATAATCCCCACTCACTCCCAGGTAATCCTCGTGTTGATGGGGAGCTGCAAGTTTATAAGCTATTAAATCATAACAGTCGTCCATTCGTTCAACCAACACAGAAAGTTACAGTTTTGATTTTTGAAACCAAACTTTTCAGAGCAGCCAACTTTAATTTCAGTTTGTTTACATAATCGTCTCCTTTTAGCAACCAAACAAAGAGGGCAACTTTAAAACTGTTAAACAATATGACAGGTAGATGAGAGCGGGTAGAAATATTACAATATGTACAAGAAAGAACAAGTATCTAAAAACAAAGGGAACCTTGTCAGACCTTGAAGATTTTCCTCACTTTTGATGTTTTAGACATTTTTTATTCTCCAAAATTAAAAAACCCAGTAGCTAGTTTTTCTTGTAACATGTGGAAGAAACCAGAATCACCTCATCAATAGCAGCATCAATCTGTGTCAATCTTTATAAGCAGCACCAGACGGGATGGAAGGACAAAATAAAAAACCCAAAACATCTCCAGTCAGTTACACTCTGGTCAAACCTGAACATTTCTGCTTGGAAGAGTTGGAGAAAGGTTCAACAAAGAGTTTCTGGGATAGTTCCCAAAAAGACTTGAGACTGTGGTTGTTGCCAAATTTAAATTAAGATTTATATTTTTACCAGTTGATTAAAAAAATCATTGCAATGGAGTCAGCTGAAGTTTTACTGAAAATGTGAATGGTTATGTCCCTGACCTAGAACTAAAGGGACACAACATAAAAAAACAAATCTCATCCTCCCGATCTCCCAACCTATACAAACATCTGTGAATAAAGTAAAGAAAATTGATTTATTTGCAAAAAATTTCAAGGTGACAAATTGGGATTGAAGCTAAAACACCTCAGGGGGAACTAACACCAAATTAACAAATAAAACAGCCACACTTTGAAATTCCAGCGCTACCTTACCTACCCAAAACAAACGAGACTAGACTAAAATAAACAAGAGGACAGGCATTGTACCAAATAAACGGGCAGTTCACCTCTGCTGCTTTGATAAAAATAGTAAAACAAAGATAATAAGGTTTGGTAATGGGAGCGGGTCTCGTTGCTCTCAGGGTGGGACCAATCCACGGTGAGGGCAGTATCCATGGGAACACCAATCAGGAGGAACCTGAAAAATAAAAACAGCAGAGGCCAACAGAGCACAAAATCACTCCTTATGAGTCCAAAAATCCAGGTTCCTTCAGGTGATGACTTCCATAATCTGAATTCTGACTAGAACATGAGTGGATGGATTCCTGGACTTGTCAGTGTTGAAAATGCAAGTAATCACTCAACGACGTGTTTGGTTTGGACCTCCGTGTTTGTTCTTGACCACCAACAGAAGTTGTAAAAGTTCATGAAGCACCTCCATCCCTCATGGAAAGCTTACAGAAATCCCAGCGATGGGAAGACACTTGAGAAAACACCATCTGGTGTGATGAAGTAGAGTGATGTTTTCATTTATCATTACAACAGAATTATAAGGTGTTTGGAGGTATGAAGCTAATGTAGAAGTACTTTGTACTACAGATGATACAAAAGTGGCCATCTGATGTCCACTTTAAGTCAGTGATCTCCAAGATCTAAATCGCATAAAGTTTGGTTGGTTTTGTTGATATTAAAGCAGCCTCAGACTCCTTTTTTTTCCAATTAAAGGAAGATTATGAAAACAACTCTAAAATCCTCAGATTTCCTGTTAGTTGACTTCCACCTGGTGCTTGATCTGGTCGTGCCCCTTCCTTGAAGTACACTTTGATGGTCTCTCTGAGTGGTGGTCCTCAAGCTGCCAGATCACCTCTCTTCAAGAAGCACCACTCAACGTGCACTCAAGGCCGAAAGCAGCGACACCAGCTGAATAACATCACCACCCCTGAGAAGCTGGTACCTTCATCCTCGCAGCTATCAGCTTGCTTTGTCTTGAGCGTGCCTTTTTCCGCTCTGCACACTTGTCATCAGCCTCCGGTGTTGAATAATTGACGTTTACACATTTTAGCGTGTAGGAAAGGGAGCAGCACCATCTCCTCTGGTACATTTAACCTGAGCGTCGAAGCAGCAGAAGGAGTCGTGGCCTCTCATGTTTAAAACATGAGCGTCACTTGAGAACCAGCTGAGTGTTTCTGTACGAAACTCTCAAAACTTGAAAGTCACGCACAGCGCTCTGGTTGCATCATCCCTCCCCACCATCCCAAGTATTTATAACAGACGACCACGCGTCCTGAGGCTGATCTCAAACGCTGAGCTTCATGAGCCGCCTCAGCACTTCTTGCAGCTCATTAACACACAAGATCAGCACTTTTACGCCTAACGCACTAACTTTTGGCACACTTTCTTTCCATATTTGTGCCGCTGGTGGTCCTGGTAGGCCTGCAGCGGTTCCTGATGTCCCCAAAAACCCACTGTGTCCCAGGGACAACGCACGATCGACGTGAGACGTGGAGGAGCCTCGAGTGGGAGAGCTCCATCAGCACGGAGGTAATATGTCAACAGATCCAGGGACTGCCACTGGGACAGTGGGGGGGCATGAGAGGAAGACAAGCACTCACAACAAAAGTGTGTATCTCATTACTCATTGCAGGCCAGTGATAGTGAAGAGGGCGGTTGTAAGTTTTGATCAACACTGACATATACGTTGATATTTTAATGAAAGTGGGTTTGAAAGATATAAGAAAAAAAACATGATTTCTTAGTTCAGAAACTAAAAGTTCCCAGTTCTGGAGCAGCTTCCTAAAGTAGTCTGTTTAGTCTAGTTTAATGAATTTATAACATCCCCAACTCCCCCCCGAACACTTTGTAGCAGAAATGAAGCAGAAAGTTTGCCAGCAGCCAGAAACCATGACTATCAGCATGCAAGCTGATAAGAAAATATCCACAAAAAAAAAAAAAAAAACATTTCAGGCTAGTACAGCTCGAGTCAGTTGTTCATTGTTTATTAATGACTCACTTTGTCTAAGGAAGTGTGTGTGTGTGTGTGTGTGTGCAGTGCATCCAGAGTCTATAATTGTGTCACAGTGTGCAGACCAGATAAGCGAAACGTTGAAAGAATTTAGTGGACCCAGAGAAAGGTGAAGGAAGTCCTTTGGACTATACAGGAAGTGAGTGAAGTGAGTTGCTGCACAAACAGGAAATGAGTGATGGATTGCAGGCTTTGTTGCAAACGAAGAAAGGAAAAGTTTGAGTGTTCCTCAATGGCTCTGGCACATGGTCAAGCGTGCAGTTTTTTGAAACCCCCCCCCCCCAGCGTAACGCCAAAAGACTGATTATTTTGGAACGACAAAGACCGAGATTCTCAAGGAGAGACTTTTTCTGAAAGTTACCAGATTTAATCTCAAGTGGTTTCTGATTAACCTGGAGGTTTGCCGATGATTCTGATTAATGGTCGTCACCAGCTTGTCTGTTAGTGACACACTCAAGTCTGTCAGGGTGTGTTGAAGCAGGGAAACATCTAAAACATGCAGGACAGGGGGACTGGAGGACCGGGGTTGGGAAACACAACTATAAATAATCTCAACACCTCAAACTCTTCCATGGATGTTTGAGCCAGGATCAGCATACGAATTAGCCCTGCCAGGTAGACGAAGGTGGGGACCCACAAAGAAAAAGGAAGAGACAGTAACATGAGACCCTCACATCCAGGAAACGCTCACACAGTCTCAGGTTTTCCTCCATTTTTGCTTCTGTGCCTGGATTGATGCCTCTTAAATTTTGTGTCTGACTTTGTTTTGTCTCCATGCCACTTTGCTCACCACGGCAACAAACTGCCATTGAAATGAATGGGGTGATGTTTTTAATGTGGACGTCACCTGTGTGTAGCTATAGCATATCCAAACCTAAATACAAAAACTTTTATGAGACCTTTCAGAATGAATAATCCTAAATTATGACATTATATGTGTGCATATTCCACATTTTAAATGTCATTTATGCACATTTTGTACTGTATCATTTTATGTCGTTTCAGTGACAGACCAAATGATTGCTACTGTTTCCCAGTACATGGCTTATAATGACTCAAACAAACAAAACATAAAATGTGTGGTGATGACATGTGACGTGGTTTAGCGTGTGATTAATATGTTCTTCTATGAGACCAGGATGGTAAAAGTGGATGGGATATTTTATCTTTGAAGAATGTGTCACTAAATATCCCTGCAGCGATATTCAGCAGTTCTTGGTGGTCCTGCTGTCCTGGACCACAGACGGCTGCTGAAGCTTTTTCTTGTTTTTTTTTTTTTTTTAAATCCTGCTGCTGCATGTTGAACATCTGACTCAAACTTTGTGGGTACATTTGTCTTTCAGGCTGAAAGTCAAATAATCTGTGACTAAAATCTTAAACAGTGTAGTCAGCAGGTGAATAACTGACAGACAAGGAGATGTTAGTACTAAATAAGAGACTCAGGTAGTGGCCGTCCAACCAGTGGACAACACAGCATCACAGAGGAAACTGTTTTAATTCAAATACAACATTTTTATGCATTTTCAGACCTTTATTTTCAGGCTCCTCACATCTAAAATCTTAATTACCCACAAAAGCTTTGCCTTTTTTTTGTTGCTTGAATAAATGTTTCCTGACGTAATTTCTCCTCCGAGCAGCTCTCTTTCAGTTTCAAGACATTAATTGTACTTAATCTTAAGATATGATTACATTTGGTTTAGGAAAGCTTTCTTAAAAGAGGGAGGATTTCCGAATGGAGGGATGATACTGTGTTTTATTGTCAGCAAATCAAAAGGCAGATTCACGGGTACAGGAGCCAAACCTGCTGATGAGTCGAAGAGAAAAGCTGCAGCTGGCTGGAGGCTCCTGATAACACAATCCTGGTATTTGTGTACTTTTCTCCATCCACTGACATTTATAGTATTTAAGTACCAACACTTTGTGATAATGTGTCTGCAGGTGTATAATGTATGTTCAAGTGTGTTTCTCACACCTGCGACCCTGTATTTTCTCTATGTGGGAGGTGTCTTTTTTACACTATGTTGACGTTCATAGGTTTGTTTGTTTTGGGTTTTTTTTGTTAGTCTGTGTCAGGCGTCACATTCCTCCGAAACAAATATAGCTGACACAAAAGCTTAAGTTGTTTTCCTGCCATTTTCTTTCTGGCACGGCTGCAGTGGTTCAGAAATAGCAGGCCAGTCCCCAACTGACTGACACTTCAGTGAAAATCACCGACTCTCCAGACTTGTCAACACAAATCATTTTGTCCTAACATAGCAAAGTCCCCAGGTAACATTTAAATCCCTTTAAAACTTCAGAGAAGGTCTAAATTTGAATGAAAGAGCATGCGATTAGTTAGGAACCACAGGAAATACCTGTTCTCGTTGAAAAAGTTCCTCATAAACGCTCCATAGGGATGTGATTATATCTGCAGAAAGGTTATTCAAGGAGGAGTACAGATAAAGTAAAAATTTTAAAAAAGTTTTTAAAAAAACTCAGTTAATTCACTCAATGAGCACATTAACCTGAACGAATTTCCTCAGGAAAGTTTATCTGATTATATAAGTTTCAGTGAAGTGCGTTCAGAAACTAAATTTTTGCTGATTTGACATATTCTTCTTTCTTTTTCTTCTTCTTTTGTTTTTGTTCAACTTTGCAGCTTTTCTTTGATTCCTGAGTAGTATTTTCTCTAAGGTCCAATTTGCAGGTTAGGATGGTGCTCTTTTTAAGGCTTGCACATGAATTCAACATGGACTGTACCAAGCAGGATCGTGGGATGGGGAGAAGAAAGTGATGAGTTTTAGTTATGTTTATTGTTTTTACCAGTCATCATTGATTTAACTCCAGGCCTAATTTTTGTTCTAGTGTCTGTGTGACTCTTAAAGTCTTACTGACATAACATTTATAAGGAAGAAGTGAAATAGCTTCAGTTGTCTCTATTTTACCTTTACTGTGAGCAAAGTAGTTGAACCAGAAAGCATTCAAAGCTGTTGTTCAATTGTTTTACATCTCTTTTACATGTTGGTGGAAATCGCTTTCGTTTGACTCAAAGAGCTTCGTTTGTCTTGACATGCATTAATTCATGTACATTAAATATGTTCTTTGTTATTTTAATAAAACAAAAGGTTGTTTTTTCAAAGTAGAGGTCTGAACTAATTTTGAGCTGGTCTTGAATTAGGTTTTCATAATATCCTCCAATTGCTGGTTTACATCCTGATCAACAGGGTTCAAGATCAAAATTCCTACAAGAAAACGTGTAAGCTGAAAATCTGAAAACAGATTGTGATTTTAAGCCAAAGACTGTCATGCCTCAGGTGTTTTATGGCATTGTTTTGGTTTGTTGCCATAGTTACATTGTGTTATATAATTTAAAGAGAACTTTCTTCTGTTGTCTTTGGCTTATTTGATAAAAAGTTTCTTCTGCACCTGTCATCGGTGTGTCTGGGTTTGTGTCCTTCAAAACAATCCTGATGTAAAAATAAAAAATAAAAAATACACGTTTGTAGAGATTTAAAGCCACTCTATGTAGTAACACAGAAGGATATCACTGGAAAGTCCTGGGATTAAGACACAAAAACTCCACCTCTAGTGGGGTAAAGTGGTACTGCATGACATGTCGGCCCATTTATATTCATTAGCACAGTATTGCCACTGGCTTTTTTTTTTTCGAAACAGCAGATCTTTACGCTCCTTTGTGATGAAAAGTGGTGCTGCAGACAAGAGTCAGCAACACCTGACATCATCAACGTCTGGAGCTGTGTGCATCAAACAAAACTGCAGAGAGAATCTGCCCACTAATCTATTAGAGTTTGCTGCATAATAATGACTGCAGGGATATCTGTGGTGGTGTGGAGGCCGATCCAGTCGCCTTGCCTCTGACACAGAGCAGGATGCATGTGCATGCCTCCACAGTCTGTCTGTAATCAGCAACCTGGCTGCTGGAGATAAGACACTGTGGCTCAGTCAGCAGGCTGGCAGGATACTCAGACTTCAGGTGTTACCCCTCGACCATCACTTTTATGTTCTTATTCACCTACGGAGGTATGAAGCATGTTATTGTCATCAAACTGAATTTTTCAATAGGGTTTATTTCACCTACTAGTTATTCATTTCCATTTTTATGAACAATTCCCAGCCTGTTCTCCTTTAGGACCTGAAGTAATATTTAATTTGATCAAAAGAAGGTTATTTTTATTTTTTAACTTGTCATCTGAAACCCTAATATCATTTAACCAATTTTCTAATCAGAGCTGGGAACTTTCAGCTTTGATGCACTTCATAGTTTGCATCTCTAAAACCAAAAAAGTGTGCTTAAAAAAAAACTGTGAGACAGGAAAATACTTGTGGAAATGTAAACCAGATGTAGACAGAAATCTGTCAAGGGTTGTCCCCTGGAAAGAAACTACGAGTGAAACAAAATTGCATTCAAATCGTTGCGAGGAAGTAGTTCATGCCTTCTTCTTTTCTTCAGCGTTTCAAAGCTAATGCTGGCTCAAACTTACACTTCCAAACAGTAATATTTCCAAGTGACTGTGATTGTAATTTACTTACAATAATTTCCTTTCTTCTCTGATTGCTGACGGAGCATCAACTAAAGGAGCACTCTTAGAAAAATAAAGCCCCGCTTCTCTAGATCTATTTCAACAACAGTGCTGCACGATAAATCAGAACCCAAAATCAAATCCCTTAGTCAGGGAAAATGCTGTGCATGTGGAAGATGTACTACGTTGCATCAGCCAAGAGTGGAAAAAAAAAAAAAAAATGTTTTTAACATGCAAAGAGTGCTATGTGAAGCTGTGTGAGCCAGGGGCAGCTCTTCAGCCAGAGCTTCATCTTTATGAGCCCACAGACACAGTCGTACTGGAACATGTGGTTTTGATCGGCTCACACGCACGGCCGAGACCAGTTAAGGCACCAGTACACGAGCATTACTCACTAAACTGCAGCAATGAGAACCACATGCCCGTTTAAACCCAGCCGCTCTGATCACCGTCCCTGTTTTCAGTCATGTCCTGTCCTGTGGGAGCCCCGTTCCCAAGCAAGCAAACAATAGCTCTGTATTCATTCAACTTTTTCAAGCTGTTGTGAGACCATGGAGCCCCTCCCCAAAACAAGCTGTTCTGACACCAGATTAAAATGACTAACGTGTTAAAGGGTTGATTTGCTCATGATAAAAGGTGGCTATCAAACACACACATCACTCAGTTGTTTTGTTTTGTTTTTTTCATTTATTCACAATCTTGTAATCAGTTGTTGGTTTTGTCGAAGCTGGACTGTAGCCTGCTTTCTCTTTTAAAAAAAAAATAAAAAAAATTTTTTTTCAATTTTAATCTAAGAAGACAGTAAAAAATGAAGACCCTCATGTGTTTCTGTTTGAAGAGGAATCTTATCCCAGTAGCAGATGTTTTAAAGACTATATGAGAGTATGGGCTGTCAGATTTGAAAAGATAGTAAATGTAAAAATAAGTAGGACAAATCTGAAGAATGAACAGGAAGTGAGGAATAGTTTATTTTAACATAATCCCACGTGTTTGCTAATCATGTTAGAGGTCTCGCCTGATAGGACGGTTTGAATGGGGAAGGCGGTCCGGTGCTACAAATGCTACTACTGGCAGACAGACGGGGGCTTGCTTACTGTGGAGGAAGCTCAGATGTCAGTAATATTTTCCCTCACTTTGTTTTGTTCTCATGGAGGTTGCATTTCATTTATGAAGTCTTTAAATGAAAATGTGCCTCTTTCTTTCTTTTGTGCTCACTTATGCCAGCATAATGCCTTGTCTTTTTCATGCTTACAGCTCATCTTACCATAATGTTCCTCACTACAAAAGTTACAGTGGTGACGTGGAGTGACTTTAACCTGACTCAAACGGTTTTACTGTGTCTTTGTACAGTATTTTAACTCCTATAATGCAAGATCAGACACACTGAATGAAAGTCCGACAGCTGCTGCATCTCTTTCTCCTACCTTACAGCTGTGGACCACTAAGTTATAAACATTGATAAAATATACAGCCTGCATTGACATGATGAGAGGATCCTGCTGCAGAGGAGCAAAGAGCTGATGTAAGAATGCAAATGAGAGAGGGGGCAAGTCCATATGGCTATGATTAGTAGAGTAAAAAGTATAGTGATCCTCAAATTCTTTATGGCTTGTAGTGACCCCTCTGATTATTGTTATCTGAATAGGTCTGCATGCTAAAGCACAAAATATTTTTTTTTAATGTTACTATTTTAAAGCGCAGCAGGTCTGAGTTTAAAACACCCTCATTTTTTATTTACGATAGGATTAAGATCTATGTTGCACAAGCCAAAATTTCAGTGTCATAGAAGCAGCTAACGCAAGGAAAAATGAAACCTAAAATAGCATGTGTTTGGTATATTATGAATATCTAATATTAGTTTAAAGTCTCAGTGATGAATTCCTCAGTTTATTGTTGAAGGGAACATCCTGATGATCTCTGGTGCTCAAACATCCAGTACGCAGTCACATCTGCAACTCAAATGAGGCAACAAACATCACCAGCAGCTTCTCCTCCTTTCTTCTGGTTGCCATGGTGATGACTGACACAACATGAACAGGCAGCAACACCTGAGGCCATTAAATGACCATAAAATGAATATTATTTCTGATATTAGGGATGACTATTAAAGGCATTGTCTTCTTCTGAAGTTAACTAAGTTTTTTTTTTTTTTTTTACCTAAATCTAATCAAAACTATAAAAACGAGTAACTAATCACTGCTAAAACTGAACTAGAAATTAATGTACTTTATTAGAGCTAAGCCACCCAAATCTGTGACTTTTGCTGTTTTTACCAGGTAATTCATGTGTCATTTTTAATACAAAGCACGCCATCCCCTGTTAATGTGGTGCGGTCATTTCACATATATCTGTGAAACCAGTTTGGACATTTTTCTAGATAACCACACGTCCCATTTAATGGGCTAGTTCATTAAAAGAAAAAAAAAAGAAAAAAAAATGAAGATTTTGATTTTTTTTCATCCTCAAATAGAAAAACTAACTAATTACCTGACAATACAAAACTTCTGGATTTTTCCAAGCTTAAAAAATGAACTTTGATGGTAAGTAAAGGGATGAGGAAAAAAAACCCCAAAAAACTACTAACGCTCTGACAAACTGGTGTAACTCAACCTGGCATGCTTTGCCACTGAAATAACACTCAATAGTTCAGATTCATGTTTCCTGTTAAGTTAATTTCTTCCTTTCAGTCACTGGTGTTGCCTGAGTCAGCACTTCTTCCTACTGACCGTCCCACTGGGATGTACTTGCAAAATTACTCTGCTTGCCTCCAGCTGGGCCTGTGATGTCCGCAAACACACGACTACGTGTCAGCTGTGTCACTCTGATGTTTAGTGCGCACACTTTTTACCCTCATGAACGGTCAGCTATATATATAGAAAAAAAAAAAAAAGCAATAAATTGTCCCACCTAACAGCTGTTTTTAATCCCGTCCAGCGCTGCAGTCTCACCCAGACTGAGACCAGTGATCTTGTGCTGTACGGCATGAAGTGGACAGGGGACGGGTGGCGTCTCTAAGTGAGAGCCGTGAGTCTTATCTCCGTGTCTCACCCTGCTGCCGCTGCATTCCTGCTCTGACCCTGACCGCCGTTCGCCGGCCTTAAACAGCACCTTCACTCCTCAAGAGCAGGTGACAACCAAGAATACTTTCGCTCTATCGACAAGCCGCCGTGGGAGAAGACCACACTGTCGACACATTTTTAGCCACCTAGTAGAGAAGAGGACGTTGTAGATTATTATTCAGTGAGGTCACCAGACGCGCTCGAAGGACGTTGTTCTTCTCAGAGCAGACGGAGCTGCAGCCTCGGGGCCCAGTGCTATTTACGCTCAGATCAGCCTCCTGTAAAAACTTTCTACATCGTCCTGCGTGACTCCCACTGGTGTTTCTGTCCATTCAACCAAACACCAGCCCAGATCATGTGTACTGCACGTCACCCCCCTCCCCCCTAGATTAAGCTGATGGGAATATTGTGTTGGGGAGTCCTCCCCAGTGTGCTGAGATCTAGTCACGCTGGGAGCAAGACTAAAACAACAGTCCTGGCGTGTCTCTACACGGCTGCGGTGGGAGAGCCGAGTGTGGAAACCATCAAGGGTCCAGTGACAGATGTGTCCTGACAGTGTTGTGGTAGAGCCGCTCTGCCGTAAGAGGTACATAGGAAACGAGCTGGTTCACACGGGGAGATCTTTCTAACATTTTCAGCTCTGGTGACCATTGTCCATGAGTCTGTGTGTGTGTGTGTGTGTGTGTGTGTGTGTGTGTGTGTGTGTGTGTGTGTGTGTGGGTGCGGGTGGCCACACCTTCCAGCCACATAAATTTCTCCCCTCAGCTCTCCAGTTTTACCACTCCCAGCCCTGCCTGGTAGTAATTTCCCCTGCGATGGTTGAACGCAACAATAATTCAGAACAGTCTGAAGTTAGTTTTGTTCTATTTGAGTGTTTTTATATGATTTTTATCTCTCTCATTTCATTAAGTAAAGCAGCAACTCATTGAGGCTGTACGTGATAGCATAATCTGATGTTTAACTGTGAGCTGCATATATCTATCTATCTATCTATCTATCTATCTATCTATCTATCTATCTATCTATCTATCTATCTATCTATCTATCT
>JAOWBL010000005.1:5318904-5333704 GCA_028564865.1 Zenarchopterus dispar
AGAGAGAGAGAGGGAGAGAGAGAGAGGGAGAGAGAGAGAGAGGGAGGGAGAGAGAGACAGAGAGGGAGAAAGAGGGAGAGAGAGAGGGAGAGAAAGAGAGAGAGAGAGGGAGAGAAAGAGGGAGAGAAAGAGAGAGAGAGGGAGGCAGAGAGAGAGAGAGAGGGAGGCTGTGGCCGCAACATAAATGTTGAGAAGCGCTTTGATGTAGTTGTAAAGTGACGTGTGTGAAGCGGCGGGTCGCGGGCATATTTTAAAATGGATCTGAACAGTTTTGTTTTTGAAGTTTAAAGATGAAATGAAGACAATTATTACTTTTTTTAAAAAAAACATACAAAAAGAAGGATTTTATTGCTGTTGTTTTGTAGTCTGTGATAACTGCTGTGATCTTACTCATCCTTCAAGTGTTTGTGTGTTTGCCTGCCTACACTGAGACAGAGAAATGTTTAATTTGGAAAGACACTGAAGCCTGTTTCTGTTTTCCCAGGAGCGCTCTGGCTGGTTTTGCTGCACTACTATGACTTTTGAGCTCTTTTAAAAAAAAAAAAACAAAAACAAAAACAAACATTTTTCTTCCTGTGTCAACAACCACTTGATTAAATGGGTTCCCGCAGCCAAGGCTTCTTCCACAACCATCAGCACCACCACCACCACCACCACCGGAGCTCCATGGTGCCCGCCACAGTGCCCAGATTGCTGCCTGAGAATGGGAGCCTACTGGGAGGCATTGCTCAAATAACCCCCAACCTCTTCCTCAGCCGAGGGAATGTGGCGTCCAACCGGAGCCTGCTGCTGTCTAAAGGCATCACCTGTGTGGTCAACGCCACCATAGAGCTCCCCAACTTCAACTGGCCTCACATGGAGTACGTGAAGGTCCCGCTGGCGGATATGCCCCACTCTCCCATCTCCTTGTACTTCGACAGCGTGGCTGATAAGATCCACAGCGTGGGGCGCAAACGTGGGGCGGTGCTGGTGCACTGCGCGGCGGGGGTGAGCCGCTCGGCCTCGCTGTGCCTGGCGTACCTCATGAAGTATCACCGCGTGTCTCTGGCTGAGGCGCACGCCTGGGTCAAGGCCCGCCGCCCTGTCATCAGGCCCAACGGCGGCTTCTGGCGCCAGCTTATCGAGTACGAGAGGAAGCTGTTTGGCAGAAACTCTGTTAAGATGGTTCAGACGCCCTACGGGGTCATACCTGATGTTTACGAGAGAGACCGCCGGGGACTCGCCCCTTACTGGGGCCTGTGAGCGCCTGTGCTGATGGTCCATCCATGCTGAGGGATCAACAAGGTAGCTCTTTTGCCCTTCCAGACTGCAGGTTCATGCCTGTTTTAGACAGGTGAAGTTAGATGTGTGGCTGTACATGTGTGTGTGTGTGTGTGAAGCTTACTAACTGAACAACGGAGGATGTGTTAGGACAGAGGGAGTCTAAACAAAACACTGACCATCAGTGGTGCTGCTGCCGGTCCAACCAGTTGTCCCTGTATGGTCTACAAGTGGGAAAATAAAGGGGACTTCTGTTGCTTGATCCATTGGACCAGAGGACTGGATATCACCATGGTGATTGCGTTAATAAATCTCAGACTGTGGACGTCGGCACTGTCTGGCTTTTGATCCGTCCTTCCGGTCCCAGTGGAGGCAAACCCTCCACGAAGGTGTTCGTTGTGCTCGAGACTCTGCAGCTCCGACAGTGATGTCCTATTCCTGACGTGGTGTCATGTGATAATATTGTGTCAGTTTTGAAGTAATATTTAGTGTGAAGGGCAGGAGCATGCTCTTAATTCATGGTAGCATTAAAGATGAATATAAATTTAAAAAAAAAACACTATAAAGAAAGATTATTTTATTGGAATTCCCTGATAGTGGGGGTCTGGGGGGGTGCAAGACGATGGTGCACTTTAGCTGAGCATTCAAAGATGTTATATCTACCTTTTTAAGGTGAAAGTTGATTTAAAAGAAATGTAAGCTAGAAGTCTGGGTTTAGTGAAAGCTCCTGTGTAACACAGGGTTGACTGTTCTGTCCTGTGATCACACTATGTTATTGTAGTGCTACTTGATGCTGTATTAAAAATATCTGCTGCTTCAAAGAAGTGGCAGCAATCAAGAATGTCGATCGTAAGTTTGCTGTCGTGTGTTCACATTCAAAAGGTTGAAGAGAGATCAGGAAAGGACGCAGTTAAAGAAAAGATCAGTTCTCTGACATGATCATTTCCCACAGTTGTTTCTGTGATTACTTTTGTTTTGTTCAGCTGTCAGTTGTGATTACTGCATTCAAATGTGTATCAAAGAAAACAAAAAGAAAAAAATAGGTCTCCACCTCGAACAAGTGCAACAGAGCAGTTAATGAACTTTGGCGTTTATCTCTAACTTGAGAAAGATCCATATAGATCCATAAACGGAGCCAGATGAATAGAAATCATAGCAACATGGCAAAACACATGGTCAAGTGGAAAGTAAAGACTAAAAACAGTCTGGTTTTATTATCGTTTAAAACAAATAGCATTTATTTATTTACCACAAATAGCGCTTCTCCTCAGTGATGTGGTTTCTTAAAAAAAAAAAAAAAGTCCTTGATCTTCTGCAGTTGAAAGACCAGACAAATATTCCTGTAGGCATCTATTCACGCTCTGACACAGTTGTGTTTGAAGTCAGTTAAAAACGATTAAAAAGTAAAGAAAAAAACTTCAGACTTTCACTTTTTTTCTCCTTCCTACAATGTTTGTTTTAGCGTAGTCAAGTAGACAGCTGAAGGCTTGCACATGAACAACTCCACTCAACTTTCTTGTCTGAATCACAAATATTAAGTTTTAATACAGTTTATCCCCATCTACTCTCTGGATCTGTTGAATTTCTTGTACCAATAGCGCCAGCGTTGTAGTATTCTGTTAGAGGTCACACTTTAACCACACCATTAGATCATAATTGTGCATTTTCAGTACTGAAAATAATTTGTCTTGAATTGTCTTTCATCAACAGAGAGACCAGCTATTACAAAATAAACTAAAAAAATAACATAGGACTGACACTTTGGAGGTTAAAACCAAAAATATTGTCATTTTACTTTCACATGATTGTTCTGTTGTCCCTAAATATCACATTATATGCCAACTATTTGCTCACTCTTACAGATTGTCTCTCTGTGGAATTGTGATCACATTTATACAAATGGAGTTGTATAAATGAAGTGGCATACTGCAAGTAGTAACCAGCATAACACATATGTTTATTTTCATTAACAAGTAAAAACATCGGAAAGCAGCCATATTTGTTTTTTCATTTGTTTTTTTTTTCCCCCTGAAAATTTACAGTCTTTGCAAAATTGCACACTGGTTTACCCACTTCTTTCACCCGCAGACAAATTAGACACATTTATTTTAGGTAACATGTCCCAGCCTTCACCCCTTCACTAACAGGAAATATTACGTCAGTTGACTTAGTCATAATTGTGACACTGTAGCAAAGTCCAGACTGTCAACCCACACAGGGTGATATTTGTAACATATTAAATCTTTTTTTTTTAATAAGTGATTGGAGAAGCCTCAGAACTGTGACACTGAAATGTAAATTGAAAGAGTATTTTAATATACAGTATAGTTTTATTATAACTCCAGATGTTCCCTTGAGCCAGAACATGTATTCATGTAAAAGCAGAGAAATATTTTGCTTTTTAGCCACGTTTGGAGGTGTCTGAGATGTGCCAACATGAATAGACTGCAGCATTTCCTCCTGAAAAGGTCTCTTGATGTTCCTTCTGCACAGTCATTCTCCCCCAAGAGATGCGTTCAGATGTCAAAGAAAGCTTCTGCCATTCATTTTCATTTGCTGTGGTTACAGAGCAGCAGGCAGAAATTGATGAGCACTATTCATCTTGTGCCCACACTTTTGAGGGACCTCTGGAGTGGCCTCCTCAATGAATTCCATTACCTACAGAGACGAGCACCATCTGATGACAGTCCAACCACCGCAGAGATGCTCGAGTGATGAGTCCAAATTATATACTGCAGACTCTTATTTCTTCCAGAAGAAAAATGAATCTTTTTGCTTTCCCTTGTCTCCTATTTGAGGCAGTGTTAATATGAGTACATGCAGGTGGTTACATAGGGCATAGTCGAGCACTAAGGTAAACACATCCTTCGCCAGCAGCAGGATATTACCATCTATCATTAAAGCAGAAAGCAGAACCACTTGCATCATCCTGAGCATCCGAGCAACTCAGGCTCCAGCGGTGCAGGCCATGCAAAACAGCCGGTACTGACAAAGCTTCTGCAGATGATGTTCAGATGATAGGAACACGAAGCAGATACTAGTGTATGTTCTTATTTATAGTTTTATGGTTAAGTAGTTTAATAGTCATATAAATGAAATAGAAAAAGACATACAATCTAAGTAGCACTGCCTCTATTGGCCAAGTAGCAATAAAATAAAAAGATTTAACCATTAATGTTGAGGAGGTGAACTACTTATATTTCAGGCTTTGGTACGTCAATAATCAGTTAAGATATGTTTAATCTGATATTATGAAAGCTTGTGAAAACCCTTATTTAAAGTGAGAATCGTTAATACAATGAGAACAATGTCAGAGTCACTATAGAAAAAAATGGTACAGCATAGAAAATGCACAATTTTAAACAGGAAATGCAGGGATTCTCAACATTTCATTTGTTTGTTGTTTTGGTTTTTATTTCAGTATGAATATCTGCAGTTCTAATATGCAGCAGCTACAGTTAATTATTGATTCGTAGCTTTTCTGAGCTCCAGATGATACAGCCTTTAATGAATCACTATAATCTATATGAGCTACAGCGCTACGCCTGAATCAGTCCGCCATAAATCCCGCAGTTCCATTTAAACAACACCTCCACACAACCCCATTATTATTACAAACACGCTGCTTCATTTTCAGCCTCACCACCCTTGTTATAGTTATAATTTGACAACCTGATTTAGTCACACAGCAACATATGCCTCAACTGCTGGTTTAATTCAAAACGTTCCTTCTTCAGCATTAGAAAAAGTTGTAAACATAAAGCAAATGGCTGCTTATATGGCTGCTAAGCACATGGAAAGCTTAGTAATAGCCCCACAGGATAAATGTAAACGCTGTGAAATGCTTCATGAAATGGTAATGAAAATGCAAGATTGGGGTAGTTACATAAAGAATCCATAACTGAGAGTATCAGCTGGGAAAAGAGCGGGGAAAAACAACCATACAGCTGGTGGAGGCTCATTTTAATTGTAGCAGAAGAATATGGTTTGTGATGAAAGAAGTCATTTTTCCTCAGTGGGCAGCTGATTGTGTTGCCTCTGTGGTGTAACAGTGATTCATCTGTTGGTCGTGGTCAAAGCCTCAGTTGTCTGAACTGACTGATAGGACCGACACCGAGGCGATGGACTGCCAGACACTAACTGTATTCAGTGTGCATCTGGACAAAGCAGCAGAGAGAAATTACTAATATTTGTGTCCAAGTGTTTGAATTGGATATGGAGGGATCACGAATGTGCACAACCTTTTGCTGTTTTTGTTAAAGGTTAACATTGCTTCTAATTTTCATTTGCACATTTATCAGTAAAGATGACTGAAAAATCCAAAGTGAAGTCCACCCCCCTGCTTCTGTAAACACCAGACTACGAATGATATTAATACATGTTTTTTAAAAAGGCGTTTAGGTAGCATGTTTATATAATCAAACATGTCGAATTAACTGGAAGTGCAGTAATACACCTAAATAACAAAGTTAAAGTCCCAGCCACTTTAAAATGATCTTATTTACATGTTGTAACTTGCTGATTATTACATATTACTATAAATCATAAAGAATTATGTGCAACAATCTTATAAGTCGAAAAAAATTTGAAATTATAACCCTCAAATCCCTGATAACTGTCACCGGTGTAACTACCCACCAGTTAACATTACCAAGTACGGTTAATTGTGTGAGAACGCGGTTATAAGTTGATATTTACTTTAGTGGTTTATTTCATGTACTTTACTTTTTACATTTGATTCTGAGTCATCTTTTCTAACCAAAGTACAAGCTTTGGAAACTCACCGTTCACTAGACGCTGGCTAGCTGACGACTGACATTTTAAACTCCGCCGTTACGTTACCTAGCAACAGTGTTGCTGCACACAATTACTGAGTACAGGTAGCAGTGCCTCGCCAAAACAGTTTCAGAATTAAATTGTTTGTTAGATACAGTTATTTATAGACTAGGTAAATGTACTTCATATAATAATAATCATTATTAGAACATAGGTATGAGGAAGTGTATTTAGTCACTTTTCCCACTTCCAGCGACTATGCTAAGCTAGGCTAGCAGGGGCTTTGACTGACAGGTTTATTGGATGAACTTTCTTTTAACTCTTATCAAATAGAAAACAAATTAATTCCAAAAATGTTTGACATATCCCATTGAAGGAGGGGTAAACTAAACAATAAAACATTAGAGGCATATTTTAACTAAAATTCCTTGTTAAGTGTGTCTCAGAACTAACATTAACTCAAACTAATTATTGATGATTTATATAGCTTTCCTTTTTGTTACTGAATCGTGTAAATGCTCCAAATTTGACGAGTCTAATTATAAAATCGAATGCCACATGGATAGAGACAGAAATCTAATCTCAACTAAGTGAAGTAACATCTTCAAAAAGCCAACTGACCATGCTTTAAAGTTACTGTCAGTGGTCCAAACAGATCTGATTTTTTAAGCTATTTTTAAAAGGGTCCCTGTCTGATGTGACATTTCTGACAGTTCATCTAAGAGCAGCTCCACTCATCGAACCTTTTCACAGGTGTTTGGTTAGATCAATACATGTAGCCTGCGTTGACAAGGGACTTATTGCAGTGATTGATGATAGACATATGTACAAACAAAAACTGCTGCTATCCACCAACCTGGATGTAAAAGTACATTCACACAAATATGATAAGGTGTGGATAAAAACAAAACAAAACAAAACAAAAAAACATAAGAGGATCAAATACACTCAAATGTATTAGTAACTGAAGAAAACTAGCCTCAAAAACATCGTCTGAACAGAATAATCCATAACCTGGTCATTGTATAAAGCCATTGAATTGAGTTTTTACAGCTTGTATAGTTATATAACAGTTAGCCAGGCAGGCATTTAACATTTGCTTTACTTTTCTTTACTTTTAAATAATTACTGTATATCTTAGTAAGTTGCTTTTATCAACGCTTATGCACATTTTGTACAATATTGTAGTAAAAGGTCGATAGAAATTACAAAATTGAAGTTTTACAAAAAAGAAAAAGTTTTAAAACGGAAGTAGCTAATATTTACTTCGTAAATTGGTAAAGTGATGCTCCTACCACAGACCCAAAGTCAAGTTGTGTGTTGTAATTCAAACTGCTGCAATTTTCTTTACCTGACTGCACATTTAAATTGTTTTACAAGTATATTGATTACAGCTACAGTTTAGAGGGAGAAGAACTAGTTTCTCTTCAAATAATCAAACACCTTATTTCTAAAATGTAAGCAATATTATGAAAGATCAGTATGTCATATAACAGCAGCCACTTGTTTTCAGATGCATCCAGCAGGAAGATTTTTAAAACATTGAATCATCCAAACCTTTTGGGTATTATTTTTGGATGTATAATCAATTGTTGAACTTTTTCCCCTTTATGGTAGAAACTGTCAGACATCTTTGTTGGCCTCAACAATGCAGAATTGCTGTCAAGTTGCACATGAAGGACAAATGACAGTCACCATGATTCACCTAAAAGAGTTGCTTCAAAGTTAAAAAAACAACTAATGTTTAAAGAAAGCTAAACAGCTACAAAAATCACAAGGGTGAAGGACATCAGTTTAGCACAGAAGCAGCTGTTTCTAATCAATAATATGAAGGACCATGAAACATCAGAGAAACAGTCAATATAGTGCTGCATCTATTGTATTGCTCCAAAAGTGATCATTTGAGGACAGCTTTTCAACAGGCGTGAAATTATCAGGAACAGAAAGGAGAGATCCAGGCTGCATTTTGAATTAAGCCGCCTTGTTCAGTAATTGATTCCACCATTTGTAATTTTCTGTAATCCTGGCGTTCTCTGTGAGAGGAGAGGAATTCATTTTCTCCTGGAAATGAATTGCAGGAACGGCGAGAGATAAAATGGATGTTTGAGAACACACCTGAAGAGTGTGAGAATGATAATGAGACAGGTTTCCCAGAGCCCCGAGACATCTCGTCTGATTGGCTGAGCTCAACCGCCAGCAAGGCCCTGCAGGCTTGTTGGAGGAAAATTTATTCCATTTTGTGGCAAAGTGATGGAAATGATGAGGCCTCTCTGGCCTCAGAGAAAGTACATTATTGAGAAGGAAAAGGTGCAGTGGTGTTTGGCAGGGGAAGTGCTCCAGGAAACGAAGGCAGACAAATATCAGGAAGCCACAGGAGCAAATTGAGCATCTCATTTTAGTGCTGTAAGGTGGTCGCTCTTGAACAAAATACATGAAAAACCTAAAAAAATAAGTAAAAACCAGAACACACATGCTATACTTTTACCACAAGGCAGAATAAATTCTGTCACCTGTTTCAATGGGGAAGAATAAAAACCAGTCAATATATGCAGCTAGTCTGACTTTAACATCAAATGCTTTGGCAAATGGTCCCTTTCTAGTTAGTTGCACATCTGTTTTAACAAATTAATTACAAAGATCAGTAAAACTGGCCATCTAAGAATTGTTTCAAACTTTAAAAAGCTTTAATGCAGCCTTCAAATTCAGACCAATTTAATAAACATTTACTGTATCTGTAAGCACACAAATTTATTCGCATTATATTCACATTACAGTTAGAGATAATTACAATCATACAGCATAACACCGTAATATACAGAAAAATCTGCTGTAACTTTAGTTCAGACAAACTTTTTTCCAGACTTTCAACTTTGAACACAGAAACCAACACACACACACACACACACAACCCCCCCCAACCAGTAGCATTATTCCCTCAAGTTCCCAGTCTCTAAATATCTATAAAATCCTTCTTTTTTTTTTTTTTAAGTACCCAAAAAGATGTTCAAGATTCCTCCCGACGGTGCAAAAGACATTCATTAGCAGTTTATTCAACATAATAAAAAGAGACACCTGTCTTGTAGCGCAGCAGTAGGTCTGAATGTTTGTTTTATCAAACAGATGTGGGGTACAGATGTATTTCACGCGCGGTGTTTGACTTCTGATTCAACATGTTTGCTTCACGGGGGGGCGAAAAGTCATGAATAAAATTCACAAAGAAGCAGGAAAACAAAGCACATTAAAAACTCAGCCAGTGTTTTTAACGATATTGCACACCTAATGATTTAAATATGACTCCAGTGATTATTCTGTAGTATAACTTACTCTGCCGTGATAAATCAGAGGAAAGGAAGCAGCACTAGTAATAGATTTAAATACAGCCTCCATCACTGACCAAAGTGATTTACTTCAATGTGCAATAGAGTAATAACAACACCATAGGTGGTAAATATTAAAAATAAAGATAAAAAAAAGCTTTGAAGAGGCCAGCACATGAGTCTGAGTGACAGACGAGTTCACCAAAGTGGAAATTTAAAAGCAGAATAATGCAGTGACTTTAAATGTCCTTCTTCTGCCCTCGGGGTGAGGCGAGCAGCCGCGCCGCCTATCCGATGTTAATTAGCCCCTGCACTGTTGCCATGGCAGCTCAGAGCAGGTCAGGCAGGATGAGGCCCGGGGGTTTGGGCTCCACACAATTAATCCAGAAATTGGCGCAGCTGGCGTGGTACTGGTGGCCTCCGTACAGCAGCTTGAAGTTGTCCGTCTCCGAGTTGAAAGCCTGCACGAGTGAAAGGGTGAGACATTAAGAGACCTGATCGACAGATGAAAGAAGAAACGAAAAGGTTCACTTCTTACATCTACAAGGCTGGTTTAAAAGAAAAAAATCCTACATATTTTCAGGTTCGCTTATCAACACGATGATGTGAAAACTGCACAGGTAAAGCAAGAAACCAAACAATTTGAGTCAATTTGGACACTTAAAATGGCTTTTTCCCCTCCCTCCTTCCTTTAAATGTAAACAGAATATTTTTAAAAAATCATGAGTAAAAATGTAGTCGGTACAAGATCAAACAGTGTCACAAGCCTCTTCTGGTGTGAGTGGGTCTGTGGTTTTTTTCACCAAATCAGTTTCTGAGGAGTTTTAGTAATCAAAGCTATTTTCTGGGCTGCAGCAAACAAAATTACTCTTAACACATGCCGTGATGTATCAAACCCTACTCAGCATGAGCAGTAGATGTGGTTAATAAAAACCAGTACAAAACTGACACCAGTTGGAGACTAATCAATACCAAATTACCAGTAATGTGGAGGACAAAACAACATTATTATGCATGTAACGTTATTTATTTACAATTGTCCACTAATGATAAAGCTGCTGACGTCAGCTGACTACGATTGATCTACGAGTCGTTTCATTCTGCTCTCCAGTCATGTCTTCGCTTTAATGTGGCTAATTCTACCAAATATGATCTAAATTCATAAAACCTTGTTGGCTGCCAGAGACTAACCTGACAAAAACTCCTGCAAATACGTCACATAAGACAGCAGAGTGTTTTAACAAAGCAGCCTCATCTACGGCGCAGCTTCATGTTCTGGTAACACTTGTTATTGTTACGAAAATAGCTGTGCGGTTAGAGGCCATTTTAAACTCATCTATTTCTGTTTTGAGATGATCCCCGTGAGCCCGTCAGGCAGCAGCCACAGATTTGACTTTTACACGAGTCAAACACAGGCCCGTCTCGTTAGTTACAGAAATACCCCGTCGGTTTCGGTCCATGTGAAGAGGCAAACACAAAATACAGATGTGACGTCTAAAAACAAAAACAAACCAGTGTCGTCTGAGGTTGTTCAAACGTTTAAAATGACTTGGTTTCAGTGTTACTGCTAACTAGGTTTTCTCACCATGTATTATTGTAAGTTACTCTTCAAATAACACAAAAAACATTAGAGACTTAAAATTAAAGTCTTGACGTTGCTTAATTATTTAGAGGGCATGTTGACTTTGGCTTTAAACTGCAAAGTAACATCTATTGATAAAGTATCTAATTGGTATTGATCTCACCGTATGGACAAGCAGGTTAATTCTGAATGTAATTCTTACCGATTTTCGGGCAGAGCTGTTTTGTATTTAGCGCTGAAGTAAAATTACATACAAGTAGAGAGATGGAGGAATTGGTTGGGGGAAAAAAACCTGAAGAAAAGCTTGTATATGAGGAAAAGAAAAGATTTTTAAAAATGCTCTCAATTAAAGTCAAATTTGACATCCAACGGTTACAAATTCCTACCCAGAGAAATGTTGTTACGAGCTGCATGGCCACCTGCTGTGGATTTCCCACTGGTGACATTTAACGCTGTGGGATTGTTTACCAACAATCGTGCTCATTTATACTAACTTGGATTGTTTACTGAGAGTCAAAACAAACTAAAGATTGTCAGTAATCATTTTGATGAAAGCAAACCAAAAAGGTCCTAATTGCTGCAGCACATTTAACTGATCATTTATACAAACCTGAACAACAGTCCTGAAGTTTGGACTAAATGCACTTAGTGTGACATTTAGAGAGAGTAGACACTGTGAAGGTACAGCGAAGAAAACCTTGCTCATTCATTCAAGATCCCGTTTTATTTTAGTTTTTTTTTCTAGCTAAAAATAACCAACTGTTTCTTCATGAAACTTAGTTCTAATAAAAAGCAGAAAAACCATTATTTGGTCCTGACGTTAAGACACTGATGAATTCTTAAGACATTACGAATAATGATTTAAAAATAGTGAAATGCATGCTGATTTATGGCAGTCGAGATAGACGGCCATCAAGCCATAAAGACGAGCGTGGTTTCCATTTTGTACGTCTAATCAGATGAAGCCATGACGGCTCGAAGGGATGGAGAAAAAACCTTTTTGGAAACTTGAAAACAAGAAAGAAACACTGTGGGTGACATAAAAATAACCCAAAATATCGACAAGGCACAGCTACATCAGCAAAACTTTTCTATTTTTCCAAGACCTGTAAAACTCAATGCTGACCTCAAAGAAGAGAGATTGGAGATAAATCAAATATGTGAAGTCTGATCACTTTAAAGAACATGCTGATGTGTGATTGATTCACACCGGGTTAAGGTTTCAGCTCTGATGTACTTCCATCACTCTCCATGTCTTACAGGCAAATATTGATCCTTTAATGAGGGATAAAAAAAAAAAAAATCAGATCCCTACAGCCAAAGCTTTTGCTTAATAAAACGACTGAATTTTGTGTCTGAAAACAACTTATGAACTGCAGCCGTTCAAATGAAATGTGGCAAGCAGACTCCCACTTGAGGTCTTTGTGCAAGTCTGCGTTTTCTCTGGGCCCAGCTGTGGCGCCGTGCGTGCAATCAGGACATGCTAATGTGTGTGGTGCTTAGGAGTTTGCATCCATGGAGAAATAATGGAGCCGAAGCTAGAGAGGAATGAGTCATGTGCAGTGAATCATAGCCTCCCACACAGAAGCAGAGGGGAGATGCATGCAGAAAGCTACTACTGAGAAAAAGAGAGAAAAAAAACAAGAAAAGAAAAAGAAAACAAAAACCACTAACACTATAACACACCTTTAACTCAAATTCATCTCCACCTGCCTGAAAGCGGCTCAGATGCTCGGCTGGATGAGGAGGCTGTCTAATGCGGGCTGAATGACACATTTTCCGCTCTTTCACTTTTTCTCACACGCTCACATTTCACGAGCAGAGTGATTTCCTTTCGCATCTCTTTTGTGCCGTGGCCTACTTGCTTTCACAAACCTAAACTCAGGACTGCTAAAAGCTGTAACCATTGGAGGGAAAGAATGTGAAATGAAAAGGGCGGTCACACAAAGATGCACTGTTATACCTCCACCTTTCACTGCAGGGTGTCTTCGCCCCAACCTCCCCAGCTCAATGGAGGCTAACTACACCTGGTTTAACTAGACGGGCAGCCAACGGTTAGTCTTGTCTAAAGAAAATAATGATAATAAAGCTGCGTCAAAGCTGGACTTGTCAGGTAGGACGATTCACCCAGCATCTGCAACTACAGGTGAAGATCAGGGGTTCAGGCTGGGTTACTATCTGAATAATTTATCTATTTTGAGCAAAAGCCTGCCCCTCTACCCTAATATCTGCATATATATTAAAAAAAAAAAAAAAAAAGACATAATTACCCTCAACATCCTTTCACTGTCTTTAGTCAATACCTGTAAGCACAAGAGCAGTCAGAGAAGTGAGATTTTCATGCAGTGCAGAAAGCAAAAAAAGAGAGAGCAGAGTGAGAAGCAAGCAAACATCCAGAGCTGCTATTTCAACACTTTTCACAGTATGTTTTTGCAGGTGAAAACATGAGTCAATTTTTTTTTTTTTTTTACCCTCAGGGCTCCAACATATTTTCCATCTTAGAATTCAAGATATTTTGGCTCAGATTGATCTAAAATATTGATGGGAGATTTCAGCCACTGTTCAGTATGCTCAGAGAAGCGGATGACTGCAGGCAGTCCACCTGGAGGTTTATATTCAAATCTGGGCTGAAGGGAATAGAGGAGCTGTCACTAGTGTGATAGCCTCTTACTGTGCTTATCTTAATAAATCTGCACGTCGGATACTGTTGGACCAGGATCTCCAGTCAGGTCATCAAATACCGTTACGATAAAGGTCATAACCTAAAATCAAAAACTAATTCAGTTTTATCATACAGTGGTAGGCTGCTCCAACAACCTGCACGATGGTCTGCCGCAAGTTTTCTTCAGAAAAAACTTGAGTTACGATTAGTAAAATGGACCTTTCGTGTTCTGAAAAGGATTAGTAAACAAACCAAAAAACAGTTTGCTAATCCTATACTTGACTATGTTGAAAGTACTAAGTGAGTTAAGAGAAGTCTAGTCTTGCATTTGAAATGCTTATTTGTTAGGAAAACTATCATTTATTAATAAAAAGGAAAAATATAGCACTGTTAATATTTAATCTTGGATGGTGAAAACTGAGTTTCCATCAATATTTTCCAACAAAAAAAGAAATTAAAAAAAAAAACACGACATCACCTCATCAACTTGTGAAGGATGTGTGTAAACATTTCAGGGGCTTTTAGAGGCGATTTGAACCACCTGCGAGGAAAGACAAGGCGTGATGTGACATGCAGATATGGGTCTTTAAACGAGCAGACAACATTTGATTCGCACATGTTCGCGAAACCTTCATGTAAACTCATAATCTCTCAAGTCCAGCCGCAAAGGCTGCGGCCGCGAGTTCCCGGTGAGATCTGACGACTGCAAATACGCACCACGCTGCTTCAACTCTCTCTGTGACTGAACGGAACTAAAGGAGTCCAATTAAACAGCCTAGTCTAGTCTAAACTGTGCCAATGTCTGGAACCAGTATTTTATTGACAGGTTATTGCACTTCTTCAGCAAGAAAACAAACAAAGAGGTCGTGTTGAGACATTGCACGAGCTTAAATCAAATTAACGTTGAACATTTTATTAATGCAGACAAATGGTTTTCACGTACACACAAGCCAATGAGAACGGGTGGTGGTGAAATGTATGTGAAAATCCTGTTTGTGTTAACGGAGGGTGAATTTATATGTGCGGTAATGATTTGAACAGATTCGTGCTCAAAGGTGGCAACAGAGAAATATTTCGTACACACTGAGTATTTTTGCTGTAACAGTTTGTGCTGATGGAAAACGGCAGCAGATGTTGCAACAGATTTGTCACCCGTCTGTGTGGCAGAGAGACCACATGTATAAATGTGTGTGTGCATATCTA